>VWZI01007820.1:35829-136993 GCA_013396835.1 Psilopogon haemacephalus
TTTTTTTTTTTTTTTTTTTTTTTTTTTTTTTTTTTTTTAATGATAATATATTAAACTTCTTCCTGGAGGTATTTGGTTTTCTTGGCCTGTTTGTTTTAATTTTATCTGGGGGATGGGACTGATTTTGGGGGATGTTTTGTCTATTTTTCCTTCACTTGTTTGTTTGTTTTAATTTAGTTTAAACTTACTTATACTCCAGAAAATTAATTCTTATACTAACATCTCTGCGAAGAATTAACTGGTACCTAGACTGTTGTAACATTAGAGGCATTGCTGGTTTACACTCATACAGATAATAAGATACCATTTCCCACAAAATAAACTGATTCACTTTCATTTAATAATTTTGCATTTGCTTCTGAAATATACTGCAACTTTTATAACAAAGTTAATTGTGAGAAAACTATTCCTTAATTTGGAGTTATTCTTATATGAAGTATTAAACTATTTCCCCATGCACATAGTTAAATTATAATTTTATATTACTTCAGAAGGATTTTAGCATAGATTCACTTATAGTAATTCATTAGGTTATATACTGGAGTCTGATGCTAAGTAGCCTGATTATTTTGAAGTCAATTTATTTGTTTAAAGATTTGCTTCTATCTTAACTCAAATCTTTGCATGGAATCTTTGATTTCTTTCTTTTTTCTTTTTTCCCCTCTCTGTTTTACACAGGAATGTAGTTTGGAGAAAATCAGTAATTAGCTTTAATAACTCCAGCACAGAACTGTATTAAGAACATTATCAAAAACTGTGCTGTCCCTCTGAACATTTTAAACCACCAGGATCTGGCACTCATCCTCCTGGTGTAGAGCACTGATGAAGGGCAAAAAGTGGTTAGCAGTCCTCTGCAGATCTGTTTACTGACCACCAAGGGGCAGAAACGCATTTCAGCCCAAACTGCCCAATAGGTATGAAATTAAAAGAATCAAACTACCTCGAAGTGCTGGGGTTTGGGGTTTTCATTATTTTTAGTATCGGTAGAGATCTGGATCAGGTAAGTTTAATTGCAAAGAGATAACGTCCCATCCGAGACAACAAGATAACGTCCATGCGATTCTTGACCTTTCTTTTTTTTTTTTTTTTCTCCTGAGCACCGTAAGAAGCACCACTTCGCAGCCTGGAAAGATGTGAGCGGGATCTGCTCTCCCGGGAGGTGGACCCTGGCCTCCTCTTTCCAAAGCAGACTCACAGACGATTTTTTTGCATTTGCGACCTGCTGATTACTAACCGAGATACTTTCCTTTGCCTGGTGAGGCAAGTGCATGAGCCGTGTGATGGCAACAGCGAATAGAAGGAACCGGTACACTGGAGTTTGCTCAGGAAAACTCTTCTTTCCCAGAGAAGATGGAAAAGTGGGGTGTATCGTTACCCTACCAAGCCTGCCTTCTTCCGCGCCTGCTGCAGCTCCTGGATGAAGTTTTGTAGCTCCTTCCCATCCATGTACCCATTGCCTACAACAAAAAGAGTTACGGTTGCGGTCACCGCTCGCTCCGAACTTGCTCCGCTCTCCAGCTCCGGCAGGGACGTCTCCGACCCATATGTTCCCTCCCGATGCAGCCGTTCCCTGCGGGCCGACCCCGACCCCGGCCCCGGGGCTGTGCCCCGAGGCTGCGGGACGGCTGGCTTGGAGCGGGACCTGGGCTTGGGCCGGGCTGCTTGCGGGCGGGGAGCACTGGAGTCCCCCCAAGTCTCCCCCGGGCCTGCNCGTAGTGGTGCCAGATCTCGAAGAACTGCGTGGCCGAGATTTCCACGCCCTGCAGGTGGGTCTCCGCCGTCATGGTGGGGCGCGGAGGGTCGCGGAGGGTCGAGAAGGTGCGCGGGGTCGCGACGGGGCGCTGTCCGCGGTGCTGACTCTGCCCGCGGCCGGAGCGGCGACGGTGGCGACGGCGGCAGCTGCGGCGACGGCTCCTCCCGCCACCGCCCCGCCGAGGGCTATTTATGGGGCCGTCCCGGCCGGGCCACTCCCCCCGGCGCAGCTCTCCCTCTCCGCGGGCCCCGCTGCGGCCTCCCCGCCCTGTGCGGGGGGGGCCAGGGTCTCCCGCCGGCGACACCAAGACCGGGGCTGGCCCGACGGCAGTTCCCGCTGTTCAGGCCACTGGGGACAGTCATCCCGAGGCACAAGAGGTGTGCTGGTGCCAGCCGGAGGTTTCCGAGCAGAGGGAGCGGCGCTGGATGACCCAGTAGTTATTGCGGGTCCCTCGTTGTGGAAAAGCGTGCCCGAAAGGTGTGGGGGGATGGAGGGCGAGCACGGTCTCCCGGTTTAGCCATAGGGTTTCTGTCTGGTTAAGGGTCCCGGGTGTCAGAGCATGGCTAAGAATGATGCAGGATGTCCTGGTACTACAGAGCCACGTGAGACACTGTGTAGGGTTAAAGAAATCAGCTTTGAAAACACCAATTTTAACTGCACCATCCCCAAAACAAACCTGCAGATAGCTCCACGCAGACTTAATCTTTGAAGTGCTGCAACCTTTTAAACCAATATTCCCACTGAGACATCATGGGGTATTGAGATATCCATACTGAGATAGCATGGGAACAGGCATGGTAAATGTAAATACCTTTGCAGGTAATTTCATCCTTGCAGATAAGTATGGAAGGCTTCATTAGTAAGTTCTTTCATTCGTAGTATGAAGGTGTGGTGGACACTACTATAGTCACTTCTTACTGAATGACATACTTTTTTAGTAGATTTGCTTTGGAGATTTGCCCTCCTATAGCAATGTGAGGGACCAGAGCAGCTTACCAAAGCAGCTTATCTCTTGTCGTGGGGTAACATGGTGTTGTTCTAGTAATAATCATTTAGTACCTTTTGGGATGAATCTGGTAATAATCATTAAATACCTTTTGGGATGATTAATTTTTGACATTGGGATTACCTGGGTACTCTGAATCACTGAAACTGCCTTTCTCCTTCCAGCAATATCCCTCACTTGCCACATTGAGTTAACATGGCTTGATGACCAAGATGCAGCCAACAGGACATTGCCAAATACAGTAGGTAGTACAGTAAGGATGGAGGATGAGGACACCTAAGAAACCTAGAAATCTCCCATATGACATAAGTAGCAATAGAATCACAGTATGCTAACATTCACATATACCATGAGGATAAATAAAGAAATGTGATAAGGCAGAGCTGAAGAAAGCAAAATTTGTGGGGGGTTGGATAACCCACCAGGATGAGAGGTGGATCCTTAGTTAAAGGTTGACATGTCCCAGGATTTCAGCAGATTGGGTGGCTGAAATCTTGTATGCATTATGGAACAAGATGTGGACATAGCAATTAAGTAATCATGAGGCCTTATACTTGATTACCTCCATCTTTCCATTCTCCTATTTCTCCACCTGTTATGTGCAGCTTTCTCTTATTTTGTTGCTGCTGTCTGACTATGAGTTCTTCAAGAGATACATCATGCTGATGTGTGTTTTGTGAGTTGCTGAACAAAGCATCAGTGAAGAAGAAAGACCCAAGAATCAGATCATTAACCTCTTCAGTTCAAAATATTTTAAAGTATCAGTGAAAAATGTTAATAATAATTTTACACCCCCAAATACCATTCTACCATTGCAAAAGAAGTGAAGAAGCATTAAGCATTTCCTTGCAATCAGACTTTGTGCTTCACTATCTAATAAAGAAATTTGAAAAATCATGGCTGGATCAATTTCCCATCTAGGAGCAGGGTTTTAGGCACGGCTTTCTTAGAGTAGTGAACTTCAGTGGTAATCAGATCCTGAAACTTTTTTAACCTGTCTGTATCTTGTCTTTAAAAATCTGAAACAAATGCATTTCCACAAAGAAGCAATGATGACAAGAACGAAGAGGGTTTGTGGGGGCATTTTAAAGAGGAGCAAGGACATGGCAGAGCTCTGGCCTTGCCAAACAGAATCCTGGAGCCTGGGATTATCCTTTGTATTTGCAAAAGACAACAGGGTGCCAGTGACGCAAGGGCGTTGGAAGGAGACAAAGGTGAAACTGGCATTTCCATCATTTTCAGATAGAAGAGATCTGTGCCAGTGAGGCAACTTCTGTTTGCCAAGTGTATTAAATTACCCCACTCAGTGCAGAATTTCAGCTTCCAGCAAGCCTGCACAGATGGAAACTGAGTACTGAACCAATTTCAACAGCCCTCTGACTTACGTTGATTTTCTCCTTGCTCCCTACCATTTTCCAACAGCACATGAAATCTTCTGCTTGTTACTTTTCCCTGACCCACAAATCTGTAGTTGAATGGGAGAGAAGAATTCAGCATTGTTTGGGGCCAGCCCAACCTTGCTCATCTGGCTGCTCAGACTTTTAAATGAATAGGAACTGTAATGTTTATGTGTTCAAAACTTCTCAGAATAAAGTATTTTACATAGGTCATACATGGCCAGGAGGGTTTGAAGAAAGTCCCAGAGGAACTTTCAAAATATGCTGCTTCTCACCACAGGGAGCATGTATAACCATTTCACAGAAACACTCAAGTTGGAAAAGCCCCTCACGATCACCACGTCCCACCAATAACCCTGTTCTACAAGGTTCACCCTAAACCACATCCCCAAGCACTACATCCAAATAGCTTTCAAACCCATCCAGGGTTGGTGCCTCAACCACCTCCCTGGGCAGCCCATTCCAATGCCTCATGGGCAGGACATGCTGACCTCTCATTATGCTGACATCTACAAAATCAGTATTATCTACAAAGCATTTATGTTTCTCTGGAAAATGGTAATGAAGGTGAATGGGTTTGTATGTTCTTGATGCTCCACTTGAAGTGATCCTGCATGGACATAAAAGTAGCAGACATTTCCATGCAAAAATAATTGCTTATGTAACTGGCTGTGCACCATATTTTCATGATTAATGAATTACCAAGCCGCCATCCATATTTATTCCCACTGGACTCTGCTTCTTATGCAAAACGAAATGGGAAACTGGTCATTTCAATTCCAAGAAGTTATTAATTTCCATTGAAAGAGAACACACTGGAAATGGTTTTAAAATGCAGATATATACAAGATGTGATCCATAACCCAATGAAGTCCATGCAAATTTTCCCAGTGACTCTAGAGGGCTTTATAAGATGACAAAGTTCTTCATATTTTCAGAAATTATCTGTATGGTGTTAAGCATATATGCACATTTATTAATGCATTACCTCACCCAGAAGCTTAAGCCTTCTGGTTCATTTTAGCTAGAGCTACTTGAAGTTCTCCTTCTAAAATATGAGCCAGATCCATATCTGGCAGATGTCAGATAATGCTACTCTGAAGCCAGCTGGGAACTTGACCCAGAATCTGAGTGGCTATGATTTGTTTTTGAAAACAGTTGTTCATAGCTGTTCTTCAGATGCTTTTCATAAAATCATAGACTGCACTGGATTGGAAAGGATCTTTTCACAGAATCCCACAATCACACAAATCACAGAATGTTAGGGGTTGGAAGGGATCTTGAAAGATCACTTAGAGCAGGATCAGCTAGAGTAGGGTACATGGGAATGTGTTCAGGCAGGTTTTGAATGCCACCAGAGAAGGAGACTCTACAACCTCTCTGGGCAGCCTATTCCAATGTTCTGTAACCCTCACAGTGAAAATATTTTTCCTTATGTTCACATGGAGCTTCCTGTACTCCAGCTTGCAGCCACTGCCCCTTGTCCCATCATTGGACATTACTGAGAACATCCTGGCTCTGACCTCCTGACACTTACCCTAAACATCATTATAAATATAAATGAGGCCACCCCTCAGTCTCCTCCAAGCTCAAGAGCCTCAGCTCCTTCCACCTTTCCTCGTAAAGGAGATGTTCCACTCCCTTCAGGATTTTGTGGCTCATCTTTAGATTCATTCAAACAGTTCCCTGAAGGGTCCAGAACAGGACACAACATTCCAGATGTGTCCTCACCACACAGGGGGAGGACAACCTCTTTCTACCTACTAACCACAACCCTTCTAATACACTCCAGGATGCCATCGGCCTTCTTGATCACAAGGGAACACTGGTGGCTCATGATCGTCTTGTTGTCCATCAGGGCCACCAGGTCCCTTTGCCCTACACTATTCTCCAACAGGCCAACCCCCAGCCTATATTGGTTCATGGGGTTGTGCTTTACCAGATGCAAGACTACTCTTCTCCTTTTAGTATTTCATTGAATTTTTCCCCACTCAACTGTCCACCTGTCCGGTTCTCACTGAATGGCATCACAGTATTCAGGTGTGTCTTTTTTTTTTTCTGAGACTTTCTATTCTTGGTCCACCATTAGAAGATACATCAAAGGCAGGGACTGTTGTGTCACCACTATTCTGAAAGGACAAATCCATGTGCGATCTTGAGGTGTGGATGGATTTCCCTTACAGATACCTGCTTTCCCATTTGAGGCTTAGTGATGGTTAGAAGCACAGTCAGGCTTGAAAGATACAGAAGGAAATTCTGCTCCTTGGCTGTTATTCCTCACTCCAGTCCTGTCTTCCTGTAGAGAGTCATCCCAGTAAGAAGCATTTTGAAAGAAGTGATGCTCTAGATTCATGATTATATGATAGGGAAAAAGTCTCTCTCTTACACTTTTACACAATGCCACATTAAAACATGAATCTGAGAATCATCATGACCGGAAGGGGGATACAGTTTTTATACCAGGAATGATATTGAGCTACCAACTGGTAGAATTTGCAAAGGTAGAACTGAGCTCTAGAGGGCAGCTTCAAGTTGTGTGCAGCTGCCAGCAAACATGGCTGGCCATGGTGGAGAAGAATGTAACTCCAAAATATTTAGACCGTAGAATGGCTTGAGTTGGAAGGGATCTTAAAAATCATATGGTTTTAAGCTCCCTGCCATAGGCAGTGACCCTTTCCACTATATCAGGTTGCTGAAAGCCTCATTCAGCCTGGTCTTAAACACTTTAATGAATGAGGAGTCCACAACCCCTTTCAGTGTCTCACCACCCTCATGGAAAAGAACCTCTTCCTAATATCTAATCTTAGTCTACCCTGCTCTAGTTTAAAAGCATTGGCCCTTGTGGTGTTTCGGCAGTTCCCCGCCCCCCCCATACTATGAAAGTGTCCAGGCTAGACTTAGCCAGCTGGAAGTTAAGGACTGAAGCTTTGTATTACAGCTTTGCACAACATACAAGCAGATATTTACAATATATAACAGGTATGTACAGGTATATACAGTAAAAAGGTAATACAGAGACACCACACCCCTCCTAAATATCAACGTCCCTAAGAGGGGTTTTCAACCACCCTACCACCTTCCCCTCTTCCCAATCTTATCTCACTATCTGTCTTACATGCCAGATAAGCGGAAGTATGTCAGCCAAGGGGGTTAGCAGCAGGAAAGAAGTTAGTGAGTTTATTCAGATTATTCAGATCCAGCTAAGAAGACAGAGAGAGAGAGACATGCAGCAGCACCCACGGCACAAAGTAGTCTGTCTGATCTTTGTTTGGGTTCTAACTTTTATAATTATTTTTAGTAACCTATGAGTGAAGTAGAATCAAACTTTGTTTTCCTTTCTCAGCCTATAGTCTAATTTCTCATTCAAATCCTCCAATTAGTTCAAACCAGCACACCCCTATAACGCTACAGAATTACTTAGTGCTTTTCCCCCTTGTCTACATTTAATTCAGTATTTGTATTCTTTAAAAATGAAAAATAAAGTGGAACATTGGAGTGCAACCTCTATCTGAGGCTGTCCTAGCCTCTCAGAGCCATTATGGCAAACCAGTGTTGGCACAGGAAATAAGTGATGCAAATAGGGATTTTCATGAGTGATTTTTCACGAGTGATTTTTCACTGTTTTCCAAAGACAGCACAACCGACAAATATATGCTTCATGCATGAAACACAATTGCCCAAAATAATTTAAAGGACACAAAATGTAATATAGACTGCAAATTGCTGAACCATTTGTAAATTCAGATGACAACACATCCCAAGCCTCAGCTGTTTGACAGGTTTTAACATAGTTTATACCCAGTCTCATCCACAGCTTTCCAAGGAGCAGCATGCTAACTGCAAGGCAATGCTGAACAACATAATCCTCTGTACTGGAAAGCCTGAAGTCCATGCAACTATGCTTTGTCATGCCTTCCTACCTTTAAGATCCTTGGAGCCATCAGAGCCTTTAATTTTCCAAGTTTCAGCTCCTTTCCTTCAAGGACCACATGGGATGCCTCACAGGCAGAGCTGGATCAGCATTCCCAAGGGCAGGAAGCATGAAAGCTTGGCTCCAGTCATGGGGTAGTGGGTTTTTATTGTTGTTTTAAGGAATCCAACAGCATCCCAGTGCTACAGATGCATTAAAGGTTGTACTGGGGTGCTGGTGTATGAGCACCACCAGGTACCTGAAGTTAATGGAATCTCTTTGGTGTGTTATAATGCTATAGAATATCTAGGAAACCAAGAACAACAAGAGTGACATCGTGCAGCGTTCTTGCATGTAGATCCATCTCTTGTAAGATAATGATTGGCAGTGCTTTTTCTTGTATTTGTAGGCAAATACTTGCTTAACTACAAGATTTATAGAATCATAGAGTCCTCTTTGGTTGGAAAAGACCTCTAAGATCATCACATCCTATTATCAAAATCTACCAAGTCTGGTGCTAAACCATGTCCCTCAGCACCACATCTCTGCCTCTTTTCAACACCTCCAGTGATGGGGACCTCCCTGGAGAGCCTGTTTGAGAGTCCTTTCAGTGAAGAATTTTCTTCTAAGATCCAATCTAAATCTTCCCTTATGAAACTTGAAGACATTTCCTCAACTAGAGAGAAGAAACCAACACCCAACTGACTCCAACCTCCTTTCAGGGAGTTGTAGAGAGCAAGTAGTCCTCCCCACAGCCTCTTTTTCTCCATGCCAAACACTCCCAGTTTCCTCATCTGCTCCTGACAAGACCTCTTCTACAGGCCTTTCACTGGCTTCCTTGCTCCTCTCTGGACCCACTCCAACACCTTAATGTTTTTCGTGTAGTAATAACCCCAAATCTGAACTCAATAATCAAAAGGTGTGGCCCTTCCAGTGCTCAGGATGGTGGGACAAGAAAAGCTTTAGGTATTATCCAGCTCACATCAGGAGAAAGCAGTCTGAGTACTGCCTAGCTCATACAAGGAGAAAGCATCTCCTCTTGCTCACCCACAATACCTTCCCAGCAGTGGGATGTGAGACACTGTGACGTTACCGTTAACACCAGAGCCATCTCTGGCATGAGGAACTTATCAGCTGTTGCCTTGAGCTCTCTGCGTGGCATGGACTGAGAGGAAATGTGCTGCAGCTGGCTGGAGCCAGTGCTTTCTCTGAGAGTCTGTTCCAATGTTTATCAGAATCGAGGCTTCTCTTATTCCTGATTTCTAGTGAGTTCAGGGGGACTTTCAGTGGCTTGTGTTGCTATATTTCAGAGCGCATTTTTATTATGTTTTTTTACTGCTTAGATAACACGTATTTTCATGTAATTCTAAGCAAATTCAGCACAGTTTAATAGCCTAACAAGTAGTTAGCTGGCATGTTTGTGCCACTGGTGGTACTGATGGCTGCTTACCAAAGCTTTCAGAGAAACATATTATGAGACATCTTACTGGAAAACTGCTGGGAACTTGGTCCTGATTTAGGAGGATTGTCTACCTCTTTGGAGAATTTTAGGGCTCCTTTTGAATACTTAGGATACTTTAGCTTTACCTTACCCCTTCAGACTCTGTCTAGCTCACAAAACTTGCATGGTTTGGCTGAGCATTAGCTCCACAGCAGGAGAAGAGCTGTCAGTGGTCCCTCTTCCTGGAGTCTTTGCTTCCTGAGTGCTGATTTTTTTTTGTTGTTGTTTGTTTTGTTTTGTTGTTGTTGCTGTTGTTGTTGAAAGAAATGTGAGCTGACAGCTGAAAGGAAACTCTAGAGTACACCCACAGATACCACAGTCTGGATGAGTAGGGTACCAGGGCTGCAGGGTGCACCCTGTGGAATGCCTGCTCTGCAACCCTGGATCATCCACGAGGCATTACGCAAAAAAAATCATCACTATCTGTGTGGCCAAAACTTGGAGTTGAAGTTTAGGGGTAAGTTAAATGTGATGTGATTGAAGTGAAATGGTATCGTGGGACAACTGTTAAATGCTTCCCTGCATTCTCCATACACCTTCTTAACTGAACTTAATGCTCTGTAGGAACACCTCTACTATTTAGACAGACTGAGACAGTTGGAACTATTCAGTCTGGAGAAGAGAAGGCTCTGAGGAGGTGTTATTGTGGCCTTCCAGCATCTGAAGGGGCCCTGAAAGAAAGCTGTTGAGGGACTTCTTAGGATGTGGGGTAGTGATAGGACTAGGGGAAATAGAGCAAAACTAGAAGTGGGCAGACTCAAGTTGGATGTTAGGAAGAAGTTCTTCACCATGAGAGTGGTGAGACACTGGAACAGGTCATCCAGAGAGGTGGTGGAAGCCCCATCCATGGAGATTTTCAAGGCCAGGCTGGATGTGGCTCTGAGAAACCTGCTCTAGTGTGAGATGTCTCTGCCATGACAGGGGGATTGAAGCTGGATGATCCTTGAGGTCCTTTCGAACCCTGGCCATTCTATGATTCTATTATTTTAAGAGCATGAATCAGGAGAAACAAAACCTGTGTGCCAGAGCGGTTATGCAGAGTGAAAACACACTGTTAATTTGTAACTAGGAAATGCAGTGTTCTTCAGAAAGGTTAAATTTAAAAAATTAACTGGAGGTTTTTCTTCTGTGAACATCCAGTTCAATCCTACCCTGTCCAGTCCATGTCCTGCAAGGGTCTACCACAACACAGCACCTCCTTGGAAAAGAGTTCATTTTGGCAAAGTTATGGAATCTGAAGGTGTTTAATAAGTAGCCTCGGCCGCCTGTAAATAATGGAAAAACTTGTGTTATCTCATTCCCAATTCCTTTATTACAGTTATAGGTCAACACACACAACTTCAAAGCCATAAAATTGCGTGGCGAGAGTCTCAAAGTGTAATATGGAAAAAACAATAAACAAAGCAAACAATATTATGAGGTGAACAGGTACATCTTTCCAACTCTGCTGAACCCAAAACCAGCTCAGCAAAAATGATGTAGGTGCCGTTGTAATAAAGATCTCAGTTTCCCGTATGGTGCTGCACAGTAATGTGAGTGCTAGGTGTGGACTGATACCTCTGTGATGACCGCTGCAGCTGGAAGTCTACAGAAGCAGCCATGTAGCTCTGTTTACTTTTCTGTGCAAAATATCAGCGACTGTATTTCAGTGGCTGGTAATCTTGCACATCAAAGAGAGCGTAACTTTTCCATGTGCTTTTTATCTCCCAAAGGATATAAGCTCTTTTCACATAGGCTGCTGCATTCTTCTATTTATTTACTTTTTCACTTTTTGTATTCCCACCAGCTTATCTCTTTTCTTACCCACAGGTTGAAAAAGTATATGTGATTTTATCAAGAAAACAGAACTTTACATTGGGAAGGCAGACTTGCTAACAGTATTTTACATCCTTCTGATCCATTTTAAAGCTAAGTTTAATGTTGGGGTATTGTTTTTTGGTTTTTTCTTAATGTAGATGATTTACTTTATAGATGAATTCAAGGGCAGAAAAGAGAAACTTGGTAAGGAATCTCATTATTAATTCTGCCATGAGAAGATGGAGAGCTTGCTTTCTTCTGAAGAGGATTGACAGCTGCTTCTAAGTATCTCCTGGAAATGGTTTCGGCATCTGATAAGCACAGTGACTTCTTGGAAGCTTGTAAATCATACAATAAAGAAGCATTTATTTTGCATTATTTCAAAATTCAACCCATTCTACTCACCTGTGCTGGTGTTCAAGATTAAAAGCTTTCCTTCCAACAACTTAGAACATAACCACTTATCAAAATTGCCCAAGGTTTGCAGTAAAATTATGACGAGCGGGTTTGATATAGGAGCTTGACCCTTTACTGAGCAAAGATCAGGTCCTGGCCTCGTAATCATGGAAAGAAGTGACATTTACAACAGCCAGAGAATGGAAAATGTTAGCAAGTTAAAGCAAACAGGAGCTAAACGTTAGGCTTTCACAACACAACAGTGCAGTGTGACCAAGCTGTTATCAGTTTACAACTTTAGCCTCGCAGCCCTTCTTCCAGACTCACGAAGTTCTTTGTTACTTCTTGATCCAGGTTGGCCTGGATTGCAAGGCTATTGCCACCGGGCCCCGTGTGATACTGCTTGCTGTGGGAGCAAGAGGAAATCTAAGAGCTCTGCACTCCAACCTGCTGCAGTATTTCTTGTCATTGAGTATTTAGCACCTGCCACAAGAAGATGGGAAGCTTTTTTTCTCCTCAACTACACACTAGAAGTAACCACCAGTGGGGCTAACCAGTTTGACCAGATGGAAACAATGTAAATTTTGAAAAATTCATCTGATATTTAAACAGCTATGGACTAAGCAAAACAATAGCATGTAAAGGTACATGTTGCATATATAGCAGCTGATCAGGTCTTACACTCAAGCACAGTGGAGAAATATGTCATGAGTACTCCAGATTACCTCTGTCTTGTCAGAACAAAAATATACTTGTCCAGATGCTTTTCTTTAAGTCTCACCTAATTGCAACTCAAGACTGACCTCAGCTCCGGCTTTCTAGTCTGCTGTTTATTTGTGAGAAAACCACAGGGACACTCTCAGAAAGCCTCTTGTCTTCCACAACCCCGCTGACAGGACTTTTTGCACAAGTTTTTGTTGTGATCTACCATTAGCTACTTTTCACTCAGAGAAGGGAAATCTCACATATTCAGGTACCCGCTCTGGCTGTCAGGTGTCAGTTTGTCTGTAGCGAACCTATCCCACATACACTGGGAATGAGAATGACAGCCAGAGGTGTCCCACATCGTTTCAGCAATGCTTTGCTGGGTGCATTCAGTCCCTCAGTTTCAGAACTACTGTCTGTCCCATCACATCCCGGCTCTTCCTACAACCTGGAGGAGGGTAAGGAAGAACTTGGTTCCATGCCACAGAAGGCAAAAGTGTCAGATAAAAGCTGTCCCCTCAAAATTAGATCCTCTGAAGCATGAAACAATATGTATCTCTGTGGCCAAAACGTGCAGAGCAACATGTCACAGGCACAAAGAACTGAATAAACCAGCTGAGAAATAGTAGAACATGTGAGCTTAAGTGCAGGAACACTGCAGGCTGACAGAGCCTGTATCACACCTGAAGAAGGCTCCAGAAGAGATTGATCTTCTCCCTCCACCTGTATGGAGGTGACTTTTCCAGCCATATATATGAAGGTAAACTACTTCTATTTTGATGATGGCAGAGCTCCAGTAACTCACTCCTGAAGTCACTCTTCAGACTGAAGGATAGGCATGCCACAAAGTAAAGATCTGTGCTGTCACTCAGCTTCATACAAGTCCTGCTCTGTGGAGATGTGCTTGACTAATCAAAAGAATTCTCTGTGGGTACCTCACATTCTTTAGAGCAGTCTCGCTCTGATTTTCCCCTCAAAATTCTGCTGTTCTCTTTATTTCAGGGGTATCTAGATACCTTTTTGGCTGCCCCTTCCCTTCTGTGATACTATCTAGGGCACAATTAAGTGGAGGAATTAGGAGTGTTTTGCATGGCTGCTCTTAAGATTTTGAAACACTAAGAGCCCTCACCTTTGAGAAGAGATTGTTATAAGTGTTCAAAAGGCTTGCTGAAATTAGCAATCTTTTTCACCACACATTTTCCATTGACAAGCCAGGTTCATAGAGCAGATTAATCTTTAGTCTTTATAATTAATCTTTCAAGTAATCTGAAGATGTACTATTACATCTTACAGGCCACATTTCTTCCCTGGATGCCAGGGCATGGCTTTTTGACCTCTCAAAGAGACAATGTACATATGTATGTCTAGCTTGTTGATGCTTTGCATGTTGATATAAAAATCATACTACAAAAGACTTCTCTACTTTCTTACACAAGACTCATATTCTCCCCTTTTGCTACACATAAATCTTCAAGGCCATCTGTTCCTAAAAGTAATGTACAAAGCAGATGCTATTCAAGAAAGTGGGAGGAGGCTTTGATTTCACAGGATGGCGTAGTGGGCAGGCTGGATTCTTTAGGCAGCAAAGTTGGCGGAAGCTTTGTTAATGGTGACTTCTTCAAGAGATCACTGGTAACAATGGTTCATGATCTCCTCTCTCCACATAGTTAAAAGTCAGCAAGACACAAGCAAACAGCAACAACATGCTCCTAAAATGTTCATACCCAGAAAGTACCTGGGACTTGCCTGTGGAAATTCCTGTCTAGCCCAGTTGAACCCCATCGGGGAGCCTACATTCATGCAGAAGTGTTACACTTACCGTTAGTGAAGAGCATGGAAGAGAGCTGCTTCAGCCTCAGAGAGGTCTGCAAACAGCATTGAATTTTGTAGGAAGGTCTCTAAACTTTGACAAAATGCCTTTTTCATTAACCACTATGGCTGTAATGTACCCACACCCATAGGTGCTGGGGCCTTATGCATCCCTTCCCTGTCACAATGGTCACAAAGTACCTCTGTAACAGAAGAAACATACTTTTCGGAGGCAGAATGATGGATTCACTTGCTCAGACTGGTCTAATTACTAGTTTTACAGACAAGCAGCCTGTATCACTGTTGTGTGCAGCAAACTGCACACATGGTCACTTGTGTCCTGTGCCAAGGAGGAGCTGTCTGGGCCACTGGTGGTAGGAGCTGAAAGGACCAAATTAAATTGACTTCCTCCCATCCCAGCAAGGAGTTTTCAAGAGAAAAGTTATAGACCATGGACTTGCATTTATAAAAATTTATTTAAAGAAGAAAGAGGCCAAAGTTTGTTTACATAACAGAGAAATGTCTCAATACTCTCCTGGAAAAGCTACATTTCCTGCCTGAAATCCAGCAAACTAAAAAAACACATTTCTTCAATATTTGAAATTTTTTAGAGAGGAAAAGTTTTGGGCTCCTGAGTCCTGATGCTGTGATACAGAAGAAAAGTTTTGAATGCCCAAGTCCTGATGGTGTGATACAGGAACCTTTGAAAGTCTCTTGAGGCTGAGTAATTTAATTAAGAATGTAAACTAAATAAATGCCCAATATTATTTTCTGTGCTTTGAAAAATTGTTAACAAATGCTAGAAAACAACTGAAAAGGTAGAACTTTGCAGCCCAGGTTTTCACACTTATCTTTATTCCACCTAAGAGCAGGAAGGTCTGGCCAAAAAAGAATATTATTTTATGAGATTGCCTAATAGTCTCCAATTCAGAGATTTATATCAGGGTCTAAAGTCTATTTCTAGGCACCTGTGAACTGTATGACTTTCTAAAACTTAAATGCACAGAAATGCTATTAAAGCAATGGAAGCTGCAGATATTCACTATCACTTCATGAAGACTTTTTCCTGCAGGCAGAAAAGTTTATCATCATCATCAGTCTTAGGACCTTTTATGGTGTATACTGTAGCTTAAGCTGGCAGAAGGTGAATTTCTTCCTAAACCTCTTAAGTGGAATAAAACAATTTTTTGATCGGGACCGTATCTAATTTATGATTTCAGCTGCAAGGGCCACCAAACCATGCACATAACTGAGCCTGAAGGGCCTTCAAGTTTAGGTGCATGACATTTCATTTAACAACACTGAGCTCAAGCTACTGGTTTGGAAAATCTACAAGTCTCCCATCTCTCCAATTCAATGCAGGCTGCATAACGATCAAGACATTCAATCAAATTAGAGTCCAATCTTCCCAACATCAAAAGAGAGTAGATGAAATGAAGTGAATAGTCTGGGATAAAACTAGTTGGATCAGACATGGTTAACTTGAATTGCTGGTGAAGATCTATTTTAAACTTCAGATTAACAAGTTTGTATTGCTGCAGGCATCACACTATCAGACTGGTTAACACCAGTTGCTCTCCCGGACATGCTCTCCAGATTAACCAGGCATGAAGTAACAGATCCTAAATATAGGTTTCTATTTTCATTAGCAGGTGTTATCCTTACCAGGTAAAATCTTAATTCCTTCCCTTGGCAGCACACAAGGTGTTCATACAGGCATTTGCCTTAAAACAAAGAGAAGGCAGTCAGAGAGTGGTCACTTGTATGTTTTACACTGGCAAGTAAAACTGTTTGGAGCTGTCAAAAGGAATGTGGTGCAATTGTTTTAGTAGGCTCTTCTTGACAATGCTGAAGCCTTTCTAATGCCTTTAAGTACATGACATTTATAAAATTGGGAGTTAAATCACTGCTCTTGCAATGCTGTTAGCTCTCAGGGAGTGCTAGCTGGGGAGCTGTACCTCGCCTTCAGTCTCCATTATCAGCTTTTCTGTTTGTTGGTTTTGGATCTGGGTCCTCTTCTAAGCAAACATTTGCATATAATTCAGAATATTCTGAGTTTAGAAGGAGAATTTTTGCTTCAGTTTATGAAAAACACCCTCCAACAAAACCCTCAAAATGTGTCCATTTCTGTGGTTGCTGGAAAAGAAGATAAGTAATTATTCCTTGGTTTTGTTTTTGCTTTTAATTAGGAGGTTAAGTACCTTCAAGCTTTTAGTGGGAAATACCCTTGTTTTATCAGCTCCTGCAGCACTGCTTCAGTAAGGCACATTGTTGCCAGTACCAGGTCACCATGCCCAAGAAATCTCACAGCACTGGAAGGAGTCCCAAGTACCATTGCCCTAACACTCCCCAAGCTTGGCTCTGTATCATCCACACAAAGCAGCTTAACTGGCTGCCAGCTGATCCCCAGCTCGAGGAGATCCACAGGCTGAGCAAAATCAGTCTGACAACTGCCATGGCACCCTTGTGGACAAAGGTGGCTGGGTTAGGTGAACAATCACTCTCGGTAATTAGAGAAACCCTTCAGCAGCAATAATTCCTGCTAGGACAAGGAGAGTAGGCTAGGAAAATGTTGAACCCCCCAGGGCAGGGGGGACACAAAAGCCACCTAAGCACCCTCTCATTAAAGCAGTAAGCAGTGCCAGGAAGGCTATGGCTTAAATTTACTTTGTATTTGTGGCTTGAAATGGAAATTTGTTTATTGTGTGGTAGTCTGCATTTATTGTGGAATTAGAGACTAACCTGCCTGTAAATGGATTGGCCAGTTTGTGGTTCCCACTTGTGCAAAACCCACTTGTGGATCTGGGAAGGAATTACTGCTCCTGAACAGCGATGATAGTAATTTAATAAAGAAAGGGAGTTCAGAAGCAGAGATGAGTGGTTATTATTTCTGTTCTAGTTGCTATTATTTGTGATTTCCTGGCACTTACAGACTCAAGATCAGTAGAATCAGTGTTCAAGAATTTGGCACCTGTTGTAAATACGCCTCCAAAACTGGTGTGTGCACCCCGTTTCCCACAAACCCCACGTTTCTTCAGTTGTATGCAGGCAACACTTGGAAAGATTTTGTTTTACATTTGGCAGTACAAAGGCTGCCTCCAAAGCAAGAGTGTGAACTGGAAGGAAAGATTCATGTTCTCTTCAGAAGGTTTTGAGTAAAGCCTAAAATGCATTTGTATGGTGGATGGCGGTGTGCAGATTTGTCCCAGTGTTTCCAAAGGTATCTCTTAAAGCCATTCAGGACATTATTTCAATACTTAACACACTTGAATAATATGAAATGCAAGGGGGGGGGGGGGAAGAATCAGCTTTCTGTGATACATGACATAAAATTCATAATTTACATAGTAGATAGAAATAGTTCCAGTATATTTGCTTAACATAGGGTTGAATTAAATAGCTATTTTAAAAGTAAGCATCTTGCTGGTGATCTGCATCTGATGAAGGACACTACAGCTCTTGCCACACTGGTTCTGCCTGCTCCTAAATGTGTTACCAGCGATGCAGGGAGACGGCCAGGAATGCTATAGATGTGACAAATTCTCATTATCCACAGGAATCTCTTGTCTTTCATTTCTTCTGCATAACCAATGAATCTGGAAGTCACTTGGGTCTATGACTCACATTTAAAAATAAGATTAAAAAGAGCAAAAGTAATTTTTTTTTCAAGGAATATTCCCCATTCTCATGGGTGATTTGGAGTTAAATAACCAAGGAAGAGCAATGTTTTTAATGACAGCTCAAGTGGATCAGAAGACAACCATTAATCTGGGGGCACATGGGTTATCTGCCTTGAGCCCTCACCTCCAGAGGCTGAATGCTGAATCTCAGAGACCAGACCTGCCTGTCCCAGGCTGAGGAAGCCTTCTACTGAAGCCCTAGATGCCACTGTTCCATATCTCTATCTCACTCAAATCCCTCCTCCTTCGGTGAGGGGTATATTGAGCTGGGGAGAGCAGAATGATTCCCAGAACTCCAGTTGCTCTGGACTCCAGTGAATCTGTTTGCTGTGGACCCTGATAAAGCATCTGTCTTAGTCCAGGATTTGTACCTCTCCCTGTGCTCTTCCTGTGGCTCCAAATGTGGCAAGAGCACAATTGCCCTTTCTGCTCATGCACTCAGTAGCAGGGGTGAATGCTGTGTCAGCAGACATGGGGTACTGCAGGCTGGGGAGCTGCTCCCTCCTCCCCTTGCAGCTGTTTGACGTCGCATTGTGTAGCTGCATGTTCCTGCAGCTAGACAGAAGGAGAATCCTCCCAGCACTCACCTGAGCAGGAAGAGAAAGCAGAAGACAGACCTGCTTTTCTGTCCCTGCTTCTGAGGCAAGACCAAAACATAGGTGTCCTGTTGCCCAAAGGAGCACCTAGAAAGTAATACTTTTCTTCTGGCCAATTAATATTTCATGATCCTATATAAAATTAATGTCTCCAAAGGGAAATACCACTAGTGGGATTTCTTCCTCCCCTCCACCCCCAGGAATATGTGACAATTTGAAAGTGAGAGCTTTCCTCCCCTGAACAGTGTGAGGCACCATGGATTTAAATCTTGTAGGCAGATCTGGAGGGTATAAACCCAGCTCCCACACCCCAGTGAATATTTCACACAAACTGATGGGTAAAGACCAGGTTGTGGAATCTTCCCTTTCTCTGGCTTGCTTTTTATTGCAACGATCCCTGACAAATTTCACAGGTTTATTTGAAAAACTCAGTTCTCTGGCTGCCTGGTCCTTAAGTCTTTTTTATATTGTAAAAGGAGATATGAATGTTCTGAGGAGTAAGGCTTCAAAGTGCTCCATCAAACAAACAGGAAGCCAGCTCCTAGGGGCTGTGTTGTAAAGAGCTTTGGGACTGGGATGCTCCCCACTAGACCAAGCACTTTGAAAATTTCCACTTGGATTGTAAGAATCTCGTGTCCCTGTCTTTTGACCAGCTCCACATTGTGGAAACAAGGGTCAGAACACATGGCTGGAGTATTTGCTAACACAGTGGCTTCTTTTCATGAGGTCTGTACTAAGGACTAAGTACTAGCCCACTAAAAATTGTATACTTGTAGACTGGAAAGCTTAGACACTTACCATTTCCAAGCATCTTGCTACCTAAGTGGTAGAATGATAAGACTCATTGTTTACTTTTATGGTCAATAAAATAAAACCTGTTCTCAGGTGCAAGGCTTTTAAGTGGCTGCCAATTGCTAACATGAGACTTTAGACTGATTTTATCCCTCTGACGTTCAATGGAACAAATATCCCCTAGTTTGCAGATAAGGATCACCCCAGGATCAGTTTCAGTTTGACACAGTTGTTTCGAAATTCACCTTGGGTATATTTTTTCCTTTCCACTCTATCTAAAAAACTAATCTGCCTGGCTAATGAATTAAAGGGTTCAAAGGAATCAATGGTCCTTATTTGCATTCATTCAAATGACTACATACCTGTTTTATTGAATAAGGAGCTACAGCTCTGGTATTCCTAAATACCTGACACTGAACAAACATCATTCAGTAAAAATATTCTGGTTTCTTTGTTGTGAATTATCATACACTGGATATAAATATTTTTACAGTTAAAGGGATTTATCATGGTGAAGTGATCTCTGGAGAGGTAAAATGGTGCTATTGAAAGGAAGGATGATTGAATAGCTGAGGTCCTGCTGTGAAGCTTAGAAGGTCTAAGCTCCATGCTCTCTGAACTGACTCCTTGAATGGCTCTGGGAGCTCTTTGGATCTCTGGTACTTCAGTTTCTCACTCATGAATTTTCTTTCTTAGAGCAGTCTGGTGAAAATGAATACTGTAGAAGCTAAGGATGTCAGATCTTTGAGTTGTGCAATATGGTAAGAATAGAAGACCAATACAAATGAAAAAAAAAAAAAAAAAAGACAGTCTCTTGTAGATAGTGGGAAAACTGGAGGGGCTGACAAGATATTTTTTTTGTTAAAGTCCACCGTGTTTTTCCATGACGTGCCAAGCTAGGTCTGGTTGTAGTACAGATGGATACAAGAAAACTGATTTGGAAGTGTGTTGGTCTGGTTTTAAACCTCTGCAGTTCCTAAGCTGGAAAACTGCACTGCATTCTTCTTGAAATTGTTGTATGAATTTAAGATAACAGTTACTTGTCAAACTATAGGAGGCAGTCAAAAGACTCCTGACTGTTCCTGCAGTTACTTGTTCAGAAGAAAACTACTCTAAACTTAGGTGCCTGTCCTGCTGAAGCACACCTGCTTTTAATTTTTGGGGCACTGGATGTCATCCAGTAGGGCTTTAGCGGTGTGAGTAACATGGCTCAGGTGAGAAACAAAACTCTGCAGAGTAGGTCCCCTTTCTGAAGAAGTAATGGATGTGTTAGTGCCAGTCATCTATTTAATGCCAGTTCAGTGCTGCATGGAGAAACCTGCACTGTTTCTGCTGCTCCAGATGGCACTGCAGAAGCCAGTCCAGTTACACCAGCGAGTGTGAATTGCTGCACTGGCATGGCCCTGCTGAGACGAAATTATTTCATTTGCAGTAGCTACTAAATGTGAAACCATTTCAGCACCACCCACTTTAATTTCTAAACAGTTATAAAAATGTGGTCCTTATTGTCTGTAGTAGTCTTTTATTGAAAATTACTCAAAACAAACCTCACATCCAGTAGCACTCAGGTGTCTTCTGTCTCAGATGAGCATCCTTAGCCAGAGAAAGTGTTTGTCCTCCTCTTCCATGCAGAAGTGAATAGCTTTTATGGCAGGAAGGAGACACCTTTTTTGCAACCCATAAGGGAGCCTATAAATGCACAGACAGAGCCTTCTCATGCTCAGAGTTCAACTTCATTAGGACAAAAGCAGGAGCTAAATGCAGATCTCTGCATCTCAGATAGCTGCAGATACCAACAGGGGAAGCAGATCCCTATAAGAGCTTTGAATGAAAGGGCTGTCTCATGATCAGTTCAGGAAGCAAACAGACTCGGAACAAGATTTAGGAATACTGTGGCACCAGCTCAGCATTAATCAGCACCCAGTGTAACACCTAGAGTCAGAAGAAGGCCTGGACCAACACCTACATTTGAAAGGTCACCTTCATTTCCCTGAGGACTTCAGTGCTTACCTCTGTGGGAAAAAATATTTTGAGCTGAGTTGCAAATAGGGAGAACTGTAAGACAGCTTTTGGTGACTCAGGTGCCTTTCCCCTTGTCGTGGTTTTTAAAGAGCTGATAGAAAGAAGCTCTCAAATGAATTGTAGAGAAAACAGAATTATATTTGGAAAGAGAGATATAGAAAGAAATTACAAAGCAGATACAGAATCCATAGCAAACCCCTTGAATTTCCCCACCCCCAACCCAAAACTAAATCTATAATCCCCAGTGCTCCAATCCCCCCACCCACACACACTTCTGCCATCCATAGGTTTAAACAAAGAGCCTGTGGAGGTCCCAAAACCGGCTTACTCTTTACATGTTTGTGCCAATAAAGCATGGTTGGAGGGGGAGGAAAGGAGGGTGAGCTGGCTTCTCCATGAGCTTATAAAGAGACAGCAGAATTATGGGAATGAATGACAATTTTCTACTCCTTAAAGGATTTTTTTTTTTTTACCCTTATAGTTCCCAACCTGGGACACCCCTAGAGTACTCAGTTTTTGCATCTCTCTTTCAGAGAGGATGCACTGGCTTTAGCCTGTGTAATCCAGGCAGCATCCTGACCCCAGGCTACAGCTAGAGGGCTGTTGTCTAAGATGTCTAAGCCCCTGTTAGTATTAGTAACGATAGTTTAAAAGTGAAGGTATTAAGAGTTTGTCTGTGTGTAGAGGAAGAACTGAAATGAAATATTTTACAGAACTACAAGAGTTTCCTATTGGCTTTCTCTGTGCATCATGCCTTTAAATTTCTTCCTCCTTAATTGGTGAAGAATTAAGGACAAGACTCCTCAAGCTCTTTTTATCTCTGTAACAAGTTGTGGTTTTAACAGGAGTCATTTTGGGGGTACTGGAGAAGGAAGAAGGAACATTGGGCTCCGGGGACACATTTCCATAGGGTAATGCTATTGAGCTGCTTGATTTGTGCACATCATTGTGCCTCAGGATGAAAGCCAGAGAGGTGTTTGGAAAGCTACCTACTCACTCAAGTTATTTGATTGAAGTTTGCCATTACCTGCATGTGCACACAAAGTACTCATTTGTGTTTATAACTGCTTCATGCAGGTTTTTTTGGCAGATGTTGTGCTGCTGCCCTGAAATATGGCTCTTTGTTCTCCTTAATGAGCAAGAGCTGTTAATACCACAGTGTGCTTCAGATGTCTTTCTGCTGGTCAGTACTTACTGCCCTCTTTGCTCCAGCAAAAGCAAGTATAGAAGCAGTGATAGCAGACCACTGCACCTCCCACTTGTCTGATGTTAATAGACTGGCAAAATGAGGAGATCTCTGAGTGGAAGAGCCAGTTTCTTTCAATCAATTTTCAACTGGTAACTCACCCTTGTCAATCTTTGCTCAGCAGCTGAGCAAAATTTGTGAGCAGGTTTTTGAGCAGACCACGTTTAACTGAAACCAAGTGAAAGGAAAATCATATTCTGTGCAAACCTACTGAAAAATTAAGCAGGTGGCAAGCTGTGGAGATAATGAGAGTGCTCTTGTAAATAAGTATCATAAATCCCTCCAGAAACCTCCAAATTCAGAGTGCACATGGACTCTTCCTTTTCTCCCTCAAGATGATAAGTGAACAAAGAAAACTTCTTACAATAGCACCTGGCAGTAGTGCAGTAGCCCTGTGGAGAGGGACTTGGGGGTGCTGGTGGATGAGAAACTCTATATGAGTCAGCAGTGTGCACTTGCAGCCCAGAAAGCCAACCAGATCCTGGGCTGCATCAGGAGAAGTGTGGCCAGCAGGTCAAGGGAGGGATTCTCTCCCTCTACTCCACCTTGGTGAGACAGACGCCACCTGGAGTACTCCGTCCAGTTCTGGAGCCCCTATTACAAGAGGGATGTGGACATGCTGGAGCATGTCCAGAGAAAGGCCACGAGGATGCTCAGAGGGCTGGAGCACCTCTCCTATGAGGACAGACTGAAAGAGTTGGGGCTGTTCAGTTTGGAGAAGAGGAGGCTCCGAGGTGACCTTCTTGTGGCCTTCCAGTCTCTGAAAGGGGCCTACAGAAAAGCTGGGGAGGGACATTTTAGGCTATCAAGTAGTGACAGGACAAGGGGGAATGGAGCAAAGCTGGAGGAGGGGAGATGCAGATTGGATATGAGAAGGAAGTTCTTCACCATGAGAATGGTGAGGCCCTGGAATGGGTTGTCTGGGGGGGGTGGTTGGGGCCACTTCCCTGGAGGTGTTTAAGGCCAGGCTGGATGAGGCTCTGTCCAGCCTGCTCTAGGGTAGGGTGTCTTTGGCCATGGCAGGGGGGTTGGAACTAGATGATCCTTGTGGTCCCTTCCAACCCTGACTGATTCTATGATTCTACATAGTAGCAGCCAAGCTTAACTACGTAGTACCAGCTTGTCATAGGGTTGTTACCAGTGCAGCTATTTTCACTGAATGATACAGCATCTATAGTCAGTGTCTGTCAAAACACTGATGCTGTCTTCCTCACCAAAATACCCCTCAAAATGCAGGAGTGCTCAGATGCAGTGCGGAAGGAAATCTCTCAGTTAAACTCTCTTTTTTCTCTTGGGACGAAAAATGCAAAGCTACCCAGTTGCAGTTTCTTTCCTTGCAACAAACCTGATCTGTTAATCTGACTAAAAGAAAAATGTCTCCTGCTTAGAAGTCTGACTAGCTAGGTGTTCTGACAAAGGTCACCAAAAGATGTGTGCCATTAAAAGAAGCAGAGTCAAAATTTTGGATTGGCAATGCCTTTGGATGCCAAGCAAGCATGATTCAGACTCATATTCATCATACTTAGAGTCCCAGCTGACATGCTGGAAAAAGTAATTCCCATAAGTTCTTTGTGGAAGAGCTGCTCTGTGTTCTCAGCTTTGATTCATGGGTGACACAACATAAACCCTGGTCTCTTTTTAACTGCAGGAGGACTTTTTATGGCTCTGCATTGACAGCTTTCTTGGAAGAAGCCTTCTGGGACCTCAGATCACCAGCCCTTCTGCAAGCATGTGCTAGAGTTTAAATGGGGACCTGATGCAAACAAATATGTAACATTTGCTAGAGATAAATAAACACTCTCAGAGCACCAGATTCTCAAAAAGTATGGCTTTTGTCTTCAAAAAAGAATTTACTACGTAGTCACCAAGGTGTACAGTTAATGAACAGCAAACTAATCAAAACTATTCTTCTGATAATGTGTGTCCCTTCAACTTGCATAAGCATTACTTTCAGCAAAGAATCTGCAAATTAGTTTCCTGCCACATGAGCACTTATTCAGCAGGGAAAAATGAGAGATGCACAGAGAGAACTGGGTGAGGGTGTGATGATTTTAATTCATCAGAGCTATTCAAATACAGTCCTTCTCTGAGCAGCTCCAGTGGGAAGCTGTCTCTTCTATACACTAGAAATCTGCTTTACACAGTTTTATCTACTTGTGTGCTTTACTTTGGATCAGAAGTGTGTTTCAAAACAAATGTCACTAGCTCGTGCTTATTGTGCTTCGGTTTCCATTGTGAAACAGTTTCCGAAGCCATGAAAATAAGGTGAAAAATGCTGTGTGGTAGCACAGCTAGTGCACTGCAGCCACAAGCAGATCTTCGGTCTGTGGGACTCAACTACAGCTGTCTGATGCAAAATACAAACCAAAACCCTGGGGTGGATACCATGTGGAGATTGGGTTCTCTGTCTCTTTCATGTTATAGGTCTGCTCCTGCTGACACACAGTATGAGATAACATAGATGTAGGCAGCACGATCAGGGCCGTATCTCCTAAAGAGAATGACAATGTGCTGCTTCCACCTTTGCTGAACCAAGCTAGCAAAGCTGCTGCTTGTTCTTGTGTTGCTTTGCATGTTTTCTTCTAACCCAGTCATGTTCCAGTCATTTCCTTGATCAACAGACTTCCGTACTGAGATGCAAAGCACAACATCTGCCAATCCCGCTGAAGTTAAAGTGTTGCAAAGATGTCAGTACACAGTACTTGAAATGCTGTGGAGTTCTTACACAGCAACCTTATTTGACCTTGACTACCTTATTAATGCCAGTGACATGTGAGTAGGAATAGCACCATCAGTTCTCTAGGATGTGAATCGTGTTCCTTATTTGTGTAGATGAGATGATACAGATGAAACCTTACTGTAGTGCTTTTAGACAGGAGAAATGGACTTGACCTAAGGAAGAGGCTCAACCTAAGATACCAGAGGTGAATATTGATGTGTAACTAAAAGACTAGATTCATAAAACTAATGGAATCATAGAATGTCTTAGGTTGGAAGGAATCTTAGGGGTCATCTTCTCCAGCCTCCCTGCCATGGGCAGGGATGCCTCTCAACTAGACTCATCTGCTCAAGGTCTCACCCAGCCTGGCTTTGAACAATCCCCAGATAGAAGGCATCTATAACCTTCCTGGGCAGCCTACTTCGGATTCTCACCACCCGTATACTGCAGAACTTCTTCCTAAATCCAAGTCTACTCTCCCTCAGCTTAAAAACATTGTCTCTTGTCCTATTGCTAGACACTTCAGCCTTCCTGTAAGATCCCTTCAGCTGTTGGAAGGCTATAGATTCTCTTGGAATTTTCTAGGCTGAACAACTGCAGCTCCCTCAGCCTATCCTCAAAGCAGAGGAATTCCACCCCATCCACATACCTAAGTTCTGTAATTATTTTCTGTGTTGGCCCCTAATGTGTGGGTCAAACCTTTAGCCTAGTGAGGCTGGAAAAAAAAAAATCCATCTGACACCAGAAGGACACAGCCAGGGCCAGTTAGAAACTAAGAGCTCCTCTGGCATGTATCTACTGTTGTGTGCAGGAACTCTAATGCCTGTGTGGGAATAATGCACATCTGTAACTGTATAGCTGTGTATCTGCAAATGAAGCAGAGATTTCAGTGATATCAGTGTTGTGGCCATTTATAATAAAAAATCCTAACAGTGTGTTAAGTCTTTGAAAGGAAAATCCTTCAGACTTTCTGTGGAATGGGCTTTGGCTGACACCACTCTGCAGTGCATTTCTGTGCTTTAGAAAACAACTCAGGTTTTCAAAGTGCAGATGGAGCTGAAATAAGTGTCTCTTTTTTGAGGTAATTTCACTTCCAAGCCATCTTGGTAATGCTACTAATGAATTTCTGTCTCTATGTATATGATATTTCTGAATGCCTATCACCAGGGTATCTAAATGTCATTATAAATTTAATGAACAGCTGCTGCCCATTAAAAGTAAGTGTAACTTCTATTGCTTAAATTAAACTAGTTTAAAGTAAAATGAGCATTTAGGTTAGGCAGGTGTTGCTGCTATTTATATCCAAAAGTCAAATTTCTTCTAGACTGAGGGCTACTTTCAAAACTGCACTTTTCCTGCCACTGTTATTTTGCCAGAGAAAGCTTCATAAATTGGTTCCTAAGCTGTAGAGATGGCAAGAGAGGTGTCTTCATCACAGCTCTGGTCGTCTCTAAAATATGGACAGTCATGCCAGAGGACCGAAATATCTTACATGGGCAAATTCTAGCATTTGCCTTCTCTATTGCCAGTTGATGATACTAGGCTGAGGTTAATTGGGCCACTCAATCGTGTTCTGCTACTCTGTCTTTCCTGAGGATTCAGAAAGATTGCCTGCTAAAATTCTTATTATCTCAGTAACAAATCGTAGTTTTACTACTGCCAGTCTAAGAGCAGAGGAAAAGGACTGAGGCAGCTATGCAGAAGAATCAATTAATGTCTTTGATCTTTTTTTTTTGAATGCTCAGTTTTATAGAGCTCTCAAAGGTGTCAAAGGTGTCCAGAGACAAACTTGGTTGGGGTAAATACACCAGGACAGTTGCAGCCTTTTCATCATATAATTAACAGCAGCCAAAAGGGACAGGTTCAGTGTGCCTAGGACTTCCCCTCAAAAGTGACTGAGCAAGGTCCACTCCAGCTTGTCGACCCCATGCAGACAAACCATCCCTCTGCTACATCTCTCCAGTTGCAGGAAATATAGTTTATTAAGGCATAGAAAATGGACATAATTGGAAACAACTAGAGAAGCATATTGCGTATACACAAATATTGATAGTCTGTGAGCCAAGAGGTAATGATGTTGTAAATAAGCCATTTAGCATCCTTCCTTCACTCCACTTTAGCCATCCACCCTCTCCTCAGCTGAGCATTCTAAAGACCAGCTCTGTGAAGGTCTCTTTGATTGTCTCAGGTCCTCAGGGAGCTTTTCTGATCCAGCTGCGAGCTACAGCTGTATGAATGTGCTGAGAAAGCAGGACTTGATAGTCCACCGACTGACACTTTCCATCCTGTCTCCTCTCATCCAAAAGATTTCCTGCAGTGTATCTAAACATACAGCATCTCCCAGCCTAAGGAACAGCAGCCAAACCCAGGCTTGGCCATTTAAAAATAAATGAAGGATAGAGGATGCTGAAGGCTCAGCCCACAAACTCCCTAGGCATTATGGTAACTTCCCAGGTGTTGCTAGATGGAGCACTGTAACAGGCTACCCAGAGACGTTGTGGACTCTCCTCTGGAGACTTTCAAAACCTCCTGGGTGCATTCCTGTGCAATCTTCTCTAGGTGAACCATTTTTTGTGATCTCCAGATGTCCCTTCCAAACCCTACTATTCTGTGTTTCTGTGCTTCTGTAACATATTAGACTATGCCCAGGGAGGTGCCTGATGCCTGGGGCTGGGGCTTCGCCAGCTGCCCTGCTCCCTGGCTGGGGCAGTGCAATGAGTCTGGGCTGCCTGGCTTTGCTCCACCACCTGCATGGAGACCCTCAAGACCCCCAGCTTCAAGTAGCCCCTGGCCTACAAGAAGCTGTGTGAAACACTTGTGTTTCTGAAAACACTTTCAAGTTGTTTCAAGTTGTTTCAGTACATAACTTTATTGATCAGAAACCTCAGAAGACTTTTTGATACATCTGACTGAGCAGATCTGCAAACAAAGTCCCTCTGAAATTTGAACGGAGCCTAAATTTTCCATCACCTACATACAACGGTTGGAGCCTACATTCATTTTGACTGCCCATGTGCTGTAAGATGCTTGGCAGAAAAGCTCTTTTGGGTCCTGACTGGCTGGGGTTATCCCAGATGATACAGATCTAGCACAGATGCCCCCCACACTTTCTCCAATGAGCAGATGCCCATCAAATTCACCACCTTATTCAGATGAGGAAATGCAATCCTCCTTCTCAACAGTGCCACCCCCTGCCCTCGCTTTCTCCTGCTCTCTGTATCAGGCTGTTGCTGGCCTCATTAACACACTTACTGCTTCCCTTTACGTTTGACCTAGTATTTGCCACTTTTATTTCGAGGAGAAATAAATGGACTGGGTTTATCAGCCTGGCAAATTGCTGCTTTTGAGTAGCTTATACGTGATGCTCCTGTAATTTCTTAGTCTACTGGGAAATGGTCTTTCTGTGCTTAGGAAATTTAAACTTGGCCTTTGCTGCATTGCAAGGGAGAGCTGGTTGCTCTGTGAGATGGTGCCTGACGTCTAACTGTGCTATAATAGACTGGGTGCAGATCTCAGTAGGCAGTAAAGAGCTCATGAAGCACAGTGCCTGAAACGGGAAAAGGAAAGACTCAGTAGCCAGGAGATCTTTTCCAACCCTGTGTTATTTTTCTGTTATTCTTTGCTGGATTAGCAGGATCATCGCAAAGGATGAGATACAAAAGATAGGTAAGAAGGCTTCAGTTCACCACAGCCTTTGCTGTTGTGTCAGTTACTGTCTCACAAATTTTTGCTTAATTGCAAGGAATTCAGTAACAGCTGGGTTTGGTTCATCCCTTAAATGTAATGTCAACTGAACAAGGGAAATGATTCAATGATCAGTGACAGCAGTCAAGTGACAGTAGTGTGTATGACATATTTGAACTCCAGACCTTATCAGGCAACAGAACATTAGAATCAGAAGTATCCAAAAATCCTTCTGTGACATGAGAAGAACAGTCTTAAAGTCATAAAATGCACAGGGTTGGAAAGGACCCTTGAAGGTCATCCTGTGCAAACTCCCTGCAGTAAGCAGGAACATCTTTAACTAGATCAGGTTACTTTGACCTTGAATGCCTCCAGGGACAGGGCCTCAACCACCTCTCTGGGCAACCTATACAAGTATTTCACTACCCTCATTGTAAAGAACTTCTTCCTTTTGTCCAGCCTAAATCACCCCTGCTCCAGTTTCAAACTATTCCCCCTCATCCTATCACTATAATCACTTCTAAAGATTCCTTCCCCAGCCCTCCTGTAGGTTCCCTTCAGAGAGTGAAATTGCGGCTATAAGGTTTCCCCAGAGCCTTCTCTTCTCCAGGCTGAATAGCCACAATTCTTTCAGCCTGTCTTCACAGGAGAGGTTCTCCAGCCCTCCAATCAACATGACCTTGGCAGCATTAATGCAAAGAGGAAGATCTCAGCAACAATTGCAGAACTACTGAATAAGCTTAAAAAAAAAAAAAAAAAGTTGTAATGAAAATTATAAGCAGGTCTGTTCACCCCCTCCTCAACAGATGTACACTCGTGCTCCTAGCTGCCATCTTATTTATTAATGGATTGAAGAGGGGCAGAATGTTACAGAGTCAGCTTCTCCATGTGGAACAATTTGAAGGACTACTTAGTAGAGACAACTCACATGATGGAGAGAACAACTCCTTATTTACCTCCCTCATAGCAAGAACAAGTGTTCTGAATTATAAGGAACTGATTATAAGGGCAAGTCCTGTCTGACCATCCTAGTGGTCTTCTGTGACGGAGGAACTGCATCAGTAAGCAAAGGAAGAGTTACAGATGCTGTCTATCTGGAATTCTGTAAGGCCTTAGGAACAATCCCTCACAATATTCTTCCCTCTAAATTGGAGAGACACAGACTTGGTGAGCGGACTCTTTGATGGATAAGGAATTGGTTGGGTGGGGTAGTGGTCAATGGCTTGATGTACAAATGAAGACTGGTGACAAGCAGTGTCCCTCAGGTGCCCATACTGGGACAAGGACTCTTTAGTATCTTCATCCACAACATAGTGAGATCAAGTGCACCATCAGAAAGTTTTCAGATGACACTATGCAGAGGGGTGCAGGTGACATGCCCAAGGGATGGGACATTGACAAGCTGAAGAAGTGGGCCTATGTGAAACTCATGAGGTTCAGCAAGGCCAAGTGCAAGGTCCTGCACCTGGGTCAGGGCAGTCCTCCATATCCATACAGGCTGAGTGACGAAGGGATTGAGACCAGTGCTATGGAGCACTCAAGGGTAATGGTGGATGAAAAGTGGGACACTAGACAATAATGTGCACTTGCAGATCAGATGCAAACCAAACCCTGGACTGCATCAAAAGAAGTATGGCCAGCAGGCCAAGGGAGGTTTTTCTTCCCTTCTACTCTACTCTGGTGAGAGCTCAGCTGGAGTACTGTGTCTAGCTTTGAAATCCTCAGCAGAGGGAAGACAGGGACCTATTGGAGGAAGTCCAGAAGAGAGCCATGAAAATAGTCAGGTGAATGGAGCACCTCTCCAGTGAAGGAAGGCTGAGAGAGTTGGGTATTTTCAACATGGAGAAGAGAAGGTTCTGGGGAGACTTTATTGCAGCCCTTCAGTACTTAAAGGGGAGAAAGAAAAGAAAAATTGAGAAAGACTTTCTATTAGAGTCTGTAGCAATAGGGCAAAGGCTGACAGTTTAAAATTAAAAGTGGGAAGATTCAGACTAGATCCAAGGAAGAATTATTTAACAATGAGGGTGGTAAAACACTGGCACAGATTGCCCAAAGAAGTGGTAGATGCTTCAGCCCTGGAAGCATTCAAGGTCCGATTTGATGGGGCTCTGAGCAACTTGACCTAGTTCAAGATTTCCCTGCTCACTGCAGGTAGGTTGGACGAGATGATCTTTAAAGGTTCCTTCCAACCCAAACCATTCTATGATTCTGCAGTTCTATGAAGACAATGGAGCAACCTGCTGCATACTGTTGAGTGCAACAAATAAATGCTAGACTGTTCAGAACATTTAAAATATTTTACCGTCTCATAATTTAATTGATTTTATTAACTCTAGAAAGGTTTGGAAAACATGATGATCTTTCTCACATTGCAGCAGCTGCACTGGTGTGAAACATTGCTCGGTTCTGCATGATTTTTAATTAATGACCTCCAGTCTCCAGAAGTGTACAATGGGACTCTGCACTCTACTACTGCAACTGTCTTCCTCCAAGAAAGCATAGACAATCTGAGTCTCCAGGACCATTTCCCAAAATGAGAATAGGGTCCTCAAATTTGAAAGGTTATCTCATCTGATCTGCTAAACCCTTAGTCACCCAAGTGGCATTCAGAAGTTCATAGAATAACAGAACGTTAAGGGTTGGAAAGCATCTCTAAACTTCAATCCCACTGCCAGAGCAGGGCCACCTAGAGTAGGTCACACAGGAATGCATTCAGGTGGGTTCTGAAAGTCTCCAGAGAAGGAGACTGCACAATCTCTCTGGGCAACCTGTCCCAATGCTCTGTCACCCTCACAGTGAAAAAGTTTTTCCTTGTGTTCATGTGGAACCTTCTATGCTGCAGATTGCACCCATTGCCCCTTGTCATTGGACACCACTGAGCAGAGCCTGTCTGCATCCTCCTGACACTGCCCTTCATATCTTTATCAACATGAATGAGGTCACCTCTCAGCCTCCTCCAAGATAAAGAGACCCAGCTCCCTCAGCCTTTCCTCAGAAGCAAGATGTTCCACTCAATTTCGATCCATTGTGTATCTCATTTCAGAAAAGTTTAAGTCACAGAAATTTAACAAGTAAAAGATCCCCCGACATCCCCAGAAAAAAAAAAGAAGGGGGGGGGGGACGGGACGGGAAAGAAGTATAATTGGAACAGTAAAGGTGACATCACCACCCAGAACAAAAGCTGTTTAAACAGCAGCAATCTGCTTAAGAAAAGCAATACAGTAAACTTCTGAGTGCATGTGAACTTCTTCTTGCCGAGTACAGGAGGCACTGGAAAATCCTCAGTTAGTGATCTGGTGCTTTATCTTGGACATACATATTGCTGCAATTAGGTAGTTTGCTCTTTAACTTGGAAGCATGAAGTGTCTGGACAGAGCTAGCTGCATTCTCAACTCCCTGCTGCATGGTCAGCAGGAATCATTTTACTGTTCTCCTTTATGAGCCTTTGGAGCCATAAACACCTCCCCAGCTTTCCATGTGGAGCTCTCTAACTGGGTAAGCAGTGAGTTCATTAGCAATCTGGTTGCAGAGAAGAGTTGGAACAAGTATAGTCCTCTGGAAATGTACATGTCTGCCTTGTACTAGCTGGTGAAGCCTTCTGACAAGGACTGACAGCAAATGTCTGCTTCAACCCCACCATGTGAGAAATTCAAGGGAGGCAAGAGAGGGGTGGAGATCACACAAGCAGAGTCAGCCATCAGCCTACATTTTTCTTCCCTTTGAAACATACAGATACGTACACAACAAACCTTTTGTCCCTCAGCAAGTAGTTCACACCCAGTTCTTGTCAGAAACACTTAAAATTGCTTCAGGATGATGCTTGGATTTTGCCTTCTGTGGGATGTTAATTTCCAGGTGGATGGAGGCTGACATTCCAAATTCCATGACCATAGCTAGCCCCAAATCTGACAGCCTCAGCCAGAGCCCAGAGCTGTAACCAAATGTCTCATCTCAGAGGTAGCTCTTTCTGCATCAGAGCTGAGCAGGAACTGGTGAGTCTGCCTGTACAGGGAGCTGCACCTGATGTTAATCTTCAGAAGGAAAGTGCAAGATGATGGTCATCACCACCATTTTTAAGAGAACGCTGAAGTCACTCAAAAATATGAGCAGTGTCTTGGAGGATTGAGTGCCTTGCATGTTCAGCTCTGCAGAATTTTCTCCTCCCTGACTGTGGGATGGTGTGATGAACTGTCATCTGTGTGACAGGTTAATGGAAACAGATTTGTACAGGCATGAGAGCCCCAAGAGTGTGTGGTGGGAGGGAGAAGTGCACAGACTTCTTATCAAACTTCTGGCAAGGCAGAGAGCTCGTGATCTTGAATATGCACCTTTCATATTCATTGTATAAATGTGACATGGCTTCTTTCTATGGGATCATTAGAGGGAAACACCTTCACTGCTTCAATAGGTTGCCCAGGGAGGTTGTGGCTGCTCCCTCCCTGGAGGTGTTCAAGGCCAGGCTGGATGAGGTCTTGAGCGTCCTGATCTAGTGGGAGGTGTCCCTGCCTGCGGCAGGGAGTTGGAACTGGATGATCTTTGAGGTCTCTTCCAACCTAAACCATTCTATGATTCTATGATTCTATGAATGTGCAGAGGGCTTCCTTGTAAGGGCCACCTAACTTTCCTCATTCATACATTCATGAACACCTCATGAGACCACAGAGAAGAACTGTTCAGCAGCAGGCATGAAGGGACAACACTCCTGTCCTGATGTACAAATATGGTCAAACAATGCTTAGATGTCTCTGTTTAAATCCATATCCCCTCTCCATGCAGCCATTCTCATTGAAGAGGGACACAGGAAACCAGAAATAATTTCACCATGACAAGAATAATTCCCATTCCTACAGCTAGAAAAGGCACATTCTGGCCACATAGCCCCTTCACAGACCATTAAGGAACAGTTTTTCCACTGGCCAGTGGCTAACAGGGCTCCCTGAGGTGTCTGTACTACAAGGAAATGTCACTGGATGGTAAAATGTTATTATCTACTATGCCACTGTTAAAACTGTCCTGAGCAGAGCCCAAGTGAGCTGGCACTCTTTCACAAAACTCCCAAGCAATCTGGGGTTTAGTGCCAGCTAGGGACAATACACAATTTGTTTTGGGGGGGCTAAAGAAGCTTAGTATCATGCCCAAGGGCTGTTCAGTGATTGAGAAAGTGTGCAACATCAGTATGAATGTAGCTGACTGAAGGGTGAGATATCCCTCCGTCTCAGTTAAGAGGACTTGTGTTAAAGCTCTGACTAACATGGGGTTTGCTCCTGCTGCCATAAATTATGCTCCTGTGGTTCAGTTGTGAGGAGAATGGTTGAAGCACCAAATTTATCTCTGGGAACAGTTTCTGGGTGTTAAACACAGCAAGTCAGAAAGTACACACAAGTGAGACACAGGGACCATGAACCCAAAGGTAAGGGGAAGGTGGAAGAATTGCTTCAGGGTTGGAAAAGGGCAAGACTGATACCAGAGAAGGTGAATAGGAAGTCAGAAAGTAGGTGAAGATGCAGGGACCTCTGACTTTGCTGAAGCAGCAAGCATGCTATGACTTGTTTAGTTTCTGTTACCTCATTTTCCATCAGGTCTGCTGGATTAGCCAATCTGCTGGGTCATCTGCACAACCCACAGAGACCAAGAAGTGCATGACAGAGAACTGGGATAGGCTGCCCAGAGAGGTTGTGGAGCCTCCTTCTCTGGTGATACTCAGAACCCACCTGGATGGGTTCCAGTGTGACCTGCTCTATGTGATTGTACTCTGACAGTGGTTGGACTTGATGATCTTTCAAGGTCCCTTCCAAGCCCTAATAGTCTCTGATTCTGTGCTATGTTTCATAGAAGGAGTGCATTGTGTAGTGGAGCAGGACATAAATTAAATCTCTGTAGCATGAAGTTATTCTGAAAAAGGAGGTGCCCATCACTGACTCACTGTGGGCATTGCCCGGATGAGGCTTTGCAAAGCCTTTATATCCTAGTATATACCAGAGAAACTGAGTGGCACCTCATGGAATCTTCTTGCACTGAAGTTTACTGAGCACTGAAGTTGTTTTTGAGAGTTTTGAAAAGTTAGTGTGATATTGCAAAAGGGGTCTCCTCAAGCTTGAAGTCCTCCTTTTTGGCTCCAGTTTTGTTCTCAAGCCAAAGCTGGACTCTGGATGGGATGCAGGGTGAGGCAATATGCTGGGGCATGCAAGGGATCTGAGAGTGAAATACTTTAACCTTCCACAATCTGCACACACTCACCAGGTGTGAAATAATTCTTACATCCTGAATCAGCATAAGGAGACAGGGAAGCTGAGTACCAGGTTATCCATGACCCTACTTGATGCAAAATTTTGGGAGTCCAGAAGCTGCTGGAAAAGATAACTCTGATTGCTTTTAATCTTCACAGCTAAGGCTGACTTCTTTCTCGCTTTCTATCACAAAGTTTCAGGAAACTGATGTGTTTGCATTCTGTGTGTCTCTTTTCACAGGAAAAAAAAACAGCTGCAATATTTACAGAGCAGTAGCAGATACTGCAGACGTGAAGTAAAATCCAAAGTTTAGATCAGCACCATCACCAGAACCACAGGATGTGGGAAGAGTATGGGAGAGGCAATACATGCAAGGGAGTAAGGGGGCAAAACTATATTGTTTCTCTTCCCAGTACGTTAGTGCATCTTCTTGGAGGTTTTGTTTGCTTGGTTTTATCTTGTTTGTTTGCCTTTTATTTTGGTTGGGGTTGATTGGGTTTTTATTTGTCTTTTTTTTTTTTTTTGAGAGAGAGAGAGAGGGAGGGGAGGGGTTGTTTGGTTGGTTAGGTTTTTGTTGTTTTGTTGTTGTCTTCATTTGGTTTTATAGGAAACTGTGGTTCTGATCCCTGAGTGCTATGTGCAAGGCTGGGAGGTTTTTTCCAAATCAGGAATGCAAAGGAGGGAATTATTTTGAGCTGTTGTTCTTTGCTAGCCTCATGAATCTTCCTCAAAGAACTCTCTGGATATTAAATATGTGGGCCTTACTTTCTAATCTGCTAGCTTACCGAAACAAGATGAGTTAATCTGCCTAGAGCATGATGAGTTCTTTTGGGTGAAGGTCAAAGCAAAAGGTATCCTCTGTCTTTCAAGATTAGATAATTTTAAGGCTTCCAGCCTGAAATCCTGAGGTTACAAGTAGAGTTTTCCAGGTCTGCACAAGATTATATGATTTTATTTCTCAGAAAACTGCTGCACAGCTGAACAGATAGAATTTAGGGAAAGCTGAAGCTTATAGAAGACAAAGACTGCACTTGGACCTGTTGAGCAAAGCCTGCTTGTTCTATGTCCTAGTCTAGCAGGAGAACAGTTGGCAAATCAAATTGGCTCATGCTCTTGTTGACCCTGATACTATCATGATATATACAGTATATGAACTACAGATATCATATAGTATGGTAAATCAAATATTAAACTGGAAGATAAAGTGAGAGGAAATAATCATGGCTGCTTCTGTTCCTGCATTTCTCTCCTCAAGAAGAACATCTCTTCATTGCCTTGTCAGTTTTAGTCAATAAGTAAGAGGTATAGAGAATATAGAATAATTAAAGAGAATTCTGGTTTAGTTCTTATGTTGCTTGTTGATTTTTTGGTTGATTTTGTGTTTTGTTTGTGTGCTTTTAAATTATATCTTATGTCCCTCCTGTATTTCTTTGTACATGTGGCCCCTGCTTTCACCTTGGTCTTGAAACCTTTCTTCCTCTGCACTTTTGTAAAGCTCCAGTAAAGCTCCAGACAATCCTACTAGTGTAAAATGGGCCTGTTTTATAGGTCTGAGCTTAGTAATTAAGTCTTTGAATGCTTTCCTTCTACAGTAAGTGAACAAAATCTGGCCCAGATTTGCCACAATCAGATGGTTCTGTCTTCCAGAAGCTGACCAGAGAACAGTTACATGGTCCTCCTTTCTTTCCTGATGGAGATTGTCTGAGCACAGAAATGTCTGATGTTGTAATTAACTCTTTTGTTGGCAGTTTCAACAGAAAGATCCAAGCCAGGACAAGACTACCTTAGCAGCAGTGATTGACTTATCTGTGGGATCCACAGTTACTCCAGGGCTTTCTAGGAAAGATAAATTAGGGGCTTTCCTCAGATGTACTGAAGACTTGTGTCCATGTGGTATCTTGATTTCAAGGGCAGGATATCTGTTATTCAGCATTGCCAGACCTAGTTTCTTTATGTAATGAAGAAAAATGGGATCTCAATTCAGGCTGCCCTCTACAGCTATAGGAGTGCTTGGCATGGTCATGCAACAATGGGGCTCCCTATGTAGTCATGGGGTTCCCCAGGCACTCAGGAGAGGCATTGTTCAGGTAGGTTGAAAGAAAGATGTCACACAGTCGGCATGGTGCTGAAATGGGTTTGCCTTTTGCCAGTGCCTAAGTGCATGGATACTCACTGTGATTCAGTGCCTAACAAACACTTGCTGCTGCTGGGATTGGTGTCAGGGATCTCTCACCAGAGCAAAAACTAGTGCTGTCTGTTGCCCTCAATAGCAAGGATGACCTTCAGTGTAGACTTAGCTGAAGTTAGTAACTTTGGCCGTTTGATCATGTCTACACAGCATCTCAGCTATATGCTCTGAATAACTCTATCAGGCCAAGATGCTACATCTATGTGCTGCAGCACCAAATTCTGGACAGTACTAAATCATTGCAGAGAGAAAAATTGCCACTTTTCCCAGGAAGATACTGCTACGATTCACTGTAATCTCATGTTCACAGCACCCAAGTCCCTTCCCCAGTGTCTTTACAACCTCGATTAGTGACATTAGCAGAAGTCACTAATCAGAGCAGAAGTATTTCCCTTATAGCAGCCTAAAATGCCTCTCATTTAATCCACACTGCCCATGTCTGTGTACAGTTGCAGAGCACCACAGATAAAAGTAGTGCAAGTGGCCTTCTTTGCCTGGTGTCACTGCCTGGAAAGCCTAAATTAATCTCTTTTCATGCTTCCTGATTTATGAAGATGAGGTGGACATCAGCTGTTGAAAATGTCTCAACACTGATGTTCTTTGACAAGAATCAAGTCACTTCTGGCTAAGAGGAATAGAATCCCCTTTTTTGATACTTTCTACAAACAGTGAACAAGTAGCATTACTGATTGTGTTCTATGGATTTCCCCTCTGCTTTATTTCAACATGGAGAACTTGGAGCTGATCTGGGAGTATATCCTGAGCACTCACAGCTCTTACAGAACTGAATGTGGACATTCAACATGTCTTCAGCTTCAGCCCTGTTCAAGAACTTCAACAAGAAATTGAGCCAGGGGAGGATTAAGCTGGTCATTGGGAAGAATTTCTTTCCTGCAGGAGTGGTCAGTCATTGGAGCCAACTGCCCAGGGAGGTGGTGGAGTCACCATCTGTGAAGGTGTCCAAGAAACATATGGACATGGCACGTGGGGACATGGTTTCACAGCTAGGGTGGCATTAGGTCAATGATTGGACTTAGTGATCTTGAAAGTCTTCTGCAACCCAAACAATTCTCTTTTATTTCCATAAACCCCAGCTGAAGCATTTCACCCATGACTTGAGATGAGTCTTTAACAACTGTACTTCATACTATGAACACTTGTCTTCATGGAGTAAGTTTGATTTGGTGTTCTGAGTTTAACACAGATATGTTAAAAGCAACCATACCTCTGTATATGGTGACGTCTGGTCCCCCAGGTCCAGTCAAAGCTTCAGCAAGCAAGAACATAGGTCTGATTTCATGATGGCTCTCCAGCCTTGCAAGGAGACAAATATTACTCTGCTCATTTTGGAAGGGCTCCTTTTACTCAGTTTTTATCAGTGGTGTTCACAGTGGTCCCTGCTAAGTTCAAATGAAAAAACATGCATGGAAGCTCCAAAAACAAAGTGCCGCATATTTTAAAGGTCTCTTTTCAGATGCCTAAGACCTAGGCATTTTACAGCATACTACAGCAGCTACAGTTAAAAAGTTTGTATCTGCTCTGGTGAAGCTGTTTTCCCACCAAATTCTGTAGGAGTTTTTTGCAGCTTCCCTAAATATTGCTTAGGAGGTTGATCTGAGTTTTATAAACAGCAGTGATTTCAGGAAAAGTATTTGTGCCTACAACAGACAGTGTAACTTCATTAATGGCACACAAAAAATATTTTCCTCTCATGGCAAATAATCCTCAAAACTTAGATTATATAATCACATAATGTTAGGGGTAGGAAGAGACCTCCAGGGAATATTTGTGGTCTGGTTTATGTTTTCAGACACATAGAAATAAAATTTACAATTCCTTCATTTTGAGTCTGATGAACTTTAAATTGGTTTCAAAAGGATTTGCTGAGCCTGTGTGTCGGGAGGACACTAACAAACAGGCTTTAAATCCATTTGAAGTTTAGCTTATTTTGTGTAGCTCAATTTATTTATCAGTAATTTAAGCCACTTTCAGAAAATATTTGTGGGTAAATAAATTGTGCACCTAAAAAGCTCAACTATCTCAGTGTTAGCTGGTCTAATGTGTTCACCACACTGAGTTTTTTAATTACCTCCAGGATTTTTAATGAGGCATAGAAAAAAAGCCCTAAGGTTTGAATGCAAACCCACACTTTATGTCTTTAAAGGTTCTTATCTGAATGAGATTTGGTGCTACAACCATCACACTTCACTGTGAAATGAAGCTGTTACTCAACGCAGAGACCAAGAGAGAATCTCAGTGGACTTTCAATGTCACATCAGTATGAACAGGGTTAAGGTAAAATTGGCTTTGCAGGGATTTGCCAGTTATAAACAAAACTTGTAGCAAGAAAATCCCTGTTGCACAATGCATCAATTGACAAGTCAATAACCTGAATCTGCAAGAGCCTTGATGTCTCCTTGAGCTCTTACCAGCTCCTCTTGGCAAGGCACTCTTAGTACTCTTAAATGTCTTTGACCTTCACTATAGCTCTTACATTCTCTCTGATGTGACATGTATGGGATGAAGATGTTTAAAGCATACAAGGTAACATCTCGAGATTTGCTCTTCTGATTGCTTAGTATGATGGGTAAGTAGAAGAGAAGATGAACCAAATTTGACTGCACAGATAGGTAAAATATATTCGGGTAAAACTGCTGGCTAGAGTGTTGAGTTTTATTCAGCTCATGGATTTAAGAGGTTACAAATTCAAGAGCATGATAAAAAATTAATCTTCACTCTCCAAGTGGACAGACTCTGACTCTTACGAAGCCAGTGAGTAGAGACAAGTGGGACAGCCAGACTAGACCAATATGTTGTGGCAACTGGATCTCCTCAGGGGTGGTGCCAGAAGTCAAGGGATGACAGTCATGGACAGCAGGGAGCTTGGATCACTCCTAGATGACTTCTAATTCTTTAACATCTTTCACCTTTGCTACCCATCTGTAAAAGACACTTAGATTATATTATTATAGGCTCTGATCCAAATACCAGCTACGAGAATCTGACAAAAAGCAAGTCTGATAGCCACCAGACTTTGGGTTGTTCCACCTCGTATTTGGGCAAGAAATCTGCAGACAATACCAAAATTTGACTCACAATGCAGATCTATGTAGGCCACCATCCTTCCCTAATGATAAGCAATGCCGACAAAAGTATACAGAAGGGACAGGTATGTGTATTATGCCATCCAAGATCTCTCCAGCTTTCTGAAATTTGGGATTCAAGTGTTTCCTGAATCAAGACATTTAAGTATTTCCAGTGGGCTTCTCTTTTATTATCCATAAACATATGTTGTGTGAAAATAGTGTTTAAAGTCTGGAGACTGCATCTTCCCCTCCATTTGGCATCAGGAGTAGACTGCAGGTCATTTGTGCAGGCAATGTATTAAAGAGCTCATGTCCATACAACTCCTACTGAAGCCAGTGTCTATGTCCATGTACCTGGGGCACTGATCTGCCTCCTCCACACCTCCTGCACCAGAGCTACCCTGAAGATAGCCCTGCCTGAAAGCCCAGCACACATCTAGGGGTGTTGGTGGTGTTTGAGTGCATTGATGTGTTCTGTGATTAATTGATTTGCCTCCTAAAGGAGGCAAACTATTTCACTGTCTCATTTAAAGAGAATTTGAGGATTTCTGTACAATTCTTCATTGTATGGCGCAGATAAACCTCATCATTCTCAGCAGCTTAAAAAAAAAATCCCTTTTGCATTTTCGTTTTCTCACAGGTTGGACTGGAAATGTGGGTCATCAACACTAGCACTCCTGGAGTTAAAATGCTGCCAGTTTGTATTGCATTCTCCTATTACCAAGTAAGATTTTATGAAGATTAACACAATTCCCTTGAGTCTGTCTTCCCAGTGTCTGGTTCCTTGCCTCTGAATCATAAAATATTACAGTTTGGTCATTACATCTGTCTCTTGCTAGTCTATTTTGGTGCGGGTTATTTGGGGACATCCTCAAGTCTTTGCTTTCTCTTACCTGATTTAGCCCCAACTTCACTAGTGAGAATTCTAATAATCATAATTCTCATAATTCTAATAATCATAATATTTTCACACTTAGCAGCTTGTGACCTAACTTCCAGTTTTCATTGATCCCTAATTCAGAAGGAAACGTCAAATGAACCACTCACCAAACCTCTTCTGTCTCTGAAAGCTTCCCATTGCACAATTTCTCCAAGCAGACAAATTATCTCACTACAGGTCAGTCAAATCTGGACACTTTTGTAAGCAATTTACAGATCACTGCTTTGGAAGCTCTGAAGTCCTTTATGACTGAGACTTTTAAGAATTCGATACTGAATATATTCAGTCAGTTTTGCAGGAGCACCTCAGAATTGTCAAACTGCAAAGATCTCTCTCAGAGCTGTGAAAACAAGCTGGGTTGTGGGAAAGAATAATTAAATATTGGCTCAAACAAACATTTAATGTAAAGTAACCAAGCACTGGCTGTCAATACAAGGATGTGTAGTTTTGGCTAGTGTCAGCAAAACCATAAGAAGGGACCAAACTACTGAGGAGAAAACTCATTTAGCTAAATTTAGAACCTCCTCGAATTGACAGAGACTCCCATTAACTTCAACAGAGCCAAGATTTCAGGCAGAGCTCCTAAATTTAGTACAGAACTCAAAACATTCATAATTAGCAAAATGGGAGTTCTGAAATGCTGGGAATGGCTTTGTTTATTTGCCCACTAACTCTTATTCCACTGTAATTTGAACAATCACTTCATTAGAGGAATGGTTCATCTGTTCCCCGAGTTATTTTCTTAAAGCTTGAGAATATTTTTTTGAGGGAAGATTCCCCAGGTTTTGTATTTCTGATGGGCTTTTAGTATGCTTCTTGCATCAGCGAATGGTAGCTGCCTTCAAAACTCTGTGTTGATTTTCAACAGCTGACGGCAGCCTGTTCCCTGCACCAAATCAGGGAAGAAGACACACATCCTTCATCAGTGGGAGAAAAATGGAGAGCTGTATTTCCATTCATTCATGTCTGGCTTCCACCCAAACACCAGAAGGGATTTCTTATTTCCTCCATCAACTGTAAAGCGGAACAAGCTTTGCATCTTCTTCCTCTTGAAAAGGCAGCTGTTGGACAAATGGCTTTGCAGCGATAATGCTTGTGCATGCTCGGCAGTCAGCTCAATCTGTGCCTCCCCAAACTGTGAGCGGTGCAGAACTGGATCACTGTCAGCTGATCTGTCACAGGCAGAACTGTTTAGCTTCAGTTAAGAAAGCACAAACACAAACCTGCTGACTGCCCTGTATGCAATTTCACCTTCTCTGGGGCTTTTTAGGGGGGGATTAATTCAGCATGTAGGCCATGAATGGGTCAGTGACTCTTCTCATTTTCAGTCAAGCCAAGTTGTACTGAAGTCTGACTAGGTGACTGTGGTTATCAAGCTGAACTTTGGTAAGCTTTTCCTGGAGTTTATTTCATTAACAAACTTTTGTAATGAAATTTTCTGACTTGAACAGCAAATACCTAAAATGCCCTCCCATCAACTCTAAGATTTAATCAGCCATGTAATCCTGAAGGGGCTGCTTAAATGAAGGGCAAGCTTGCTAACATACCATCTACAAAGGTGGTCTTTAAGAGCAGATGTGTGGCTATCACATATGTCTGACAGCCTTTGCTTCCATACTATCTACAAAGATCGTAGGTGTTTTTAAGAGTAGATATGTGGCAGTCACTTATGGCTATCAGCATTTGCTTACAAACTATCTACAAAGGTAGTAGTGGCCTTTAAGAGCAGGTATGTGGCCACCATGTATGGCTATCAGCATTTGCTTACAAACTATCTACAAAGGTAGTAGTGGCCTTTAAGAGTAAATATGTGGCCACCATGTATGGCTATCTGCATTTGCTTACATACTATCTACAAAGGTAGTAGTGGCCTTTAAGAGTAGATATGTGGCCATCATGTATGGCTATCTGTATTTGCTTACATACTATCTACAAAGGTAGTAGTGGCCTTTAAGAGCAGATATGTGGCCACCATGTATGGCTATCTGTATTTGCTTACATACTATCTACAGAGGTAGTAGGGGTCTTTAAGAACAGGTATGTGGCTGTCACATGTGGCTATCAGCATTTGCTTACATACTGTCCACAAAGGTAGTAGTAGTCTTTAAGAGTAGATATTTGGCCATCACATATGTCTGTCTGCATTAAGTAGTGATGTCTATGAACTATGTGCACACTTTCTGGTCTTAGCACTGGCGGGATGTGAAATGAGCATGTGTGAAACACTCAAGGTAATTTGCATCTCATACTCACACAGACTTCTGATCTTAATATGTGTCACCAATGAGAACATACAAAGTGAGGATTGTACTTACTGTCTTGAATCAAAAGATTTCACAGCTGCTCCAGCAGCACCCAGTAAGGCAAAGCTTTAAGAATATATATAAGAAATAGGCATGACTGACTCATGATTCTCTTTGCTTATCTTCCTAGCTCCTTTGCTTATTATCCTTTCCTATCATAGTTTGTCCATTTCCAGAAAAAAAAAAAAAAAAAAAAAAAAAAAAACAAAACACTATTAGAGATTTCTGGAGTGAAAAGTTAAATCTGGACTACAGTATATTAATTCTCCAGCCATCAGTGCATTGGTCTTTCAATCTCCCCAGCACCCTGTAGCAGAGTTCACCATTCAGCTATGTCCCATATGAAAGAGCACTCCTTTGTATCTCAGCATGCTGCTTGATAGCATCACCCTTTCTCAAAAACCTGGAGTACCTGAAGAAAGCACATCTCATACAAATCCTCTGTAACAAAGGAGGCATCTCTCAGAAAGCCACTGACTGCCTACTGGCATACAATTTGAGCAAGCTGTATTGTACCAAATTCATCCTCTTTCTAATTTAATGCCTGCCTAGTGTCCTCTAGGATACATCTAATTTGGGGCTATCTTGTGCTAATGAAAGAGAGGTTCATACAGAACTGTCTCATAAATAACTCATGGTTTCCTCCATCTCTGGTCACTGTGGCTGCTACTTTGCAAGGGTGTTCAGAAGGTGCTGAATGATTGTTTACTTTGCCATGGTAAGCTGAAAAGAAGAGGAGCCTCTAGCAAGGTCTGCCACATGCTGACTGGGAAAATAAGCCTTTCAGAAGTTCTCTTTGTCCTTCACTCGCCACCCAGCCACCCCACTTCCCAGAGCACAGCAAGCATTTCTCTCTTTTTTTTTTTTTTTTTAAAGAGAAAAAGCAGGTTTTTGTCATCCTATCCTCTCCATATGCTTCTTTTAGCAGAAAAATAGTCCAGCAGCAGCAAGAATGTTCTGTCTGCATGAGTGAGCTTCTTCCAGCAACCTGAATGAAAGGACCTTTTCCCTTTTTCCTCAAACCTAATTATCCAGAAGAGTATCTTAAGAAGAAGATGTTCTTAAGCAGAAATTGGATGTATGTTCTTTGTCTTCAGTAAGACTCAAAAACATTTAGCCTTTAGCAATCTTTAAACTTGCTAAATGAGTGCTTTAATCTAATTAGAGTTTCTACATGTTAAATACAGAAAATCATACTTTTGTTGCTGCTCCTCTTGTTTATAAAGAAATAAAATTCCTTTGATCAGCACAGGATAAGTGTTCAAAACCAGCTGCACAGAGACTTTAGCCACATTTCACAATCCTGAGTTGGCATTTGACAGCACATCTCCTGTGTGGGTGCTGAATGCCTCTGAAGGCAGGTGAGAAGTGCCATACATGGCTATTCAGGTCAGAGCAATAGTAAGGCTCTGATTAACTTTCTAGCTAGGATGGGTGTGTGGCCCTGCACAGGCTGGGCCTTAGAAGGATTGGTTCAACTGTGCCCTTCATTTCAGGTGACTAGAAAGAGCTGGATCTGATGGTAGCAGCTCTGCTCTGTCTGAGCTTAGAAGCCTCCAACACTCCAAGGATGCTTGGAGAGTGACACCACTGTAAGTCCAGCTTTTCCTCTTCTACACACTTTAAGTAAATGCCAAAGGAGCTGTGCCTTGTCCTCGTGGTTTGTGGCTTCCTGCCATGTCAGGTCCAAGCAGTCAGCTGGCTTCTGAACCAACTACAAGGCAGATGTGCACTGCTCAGCTACTAGACCAGCAACAAACTTAATGTAGCCTATCCAAGTCACGTACAGGTCTGAATTCTAAAACCTAGTCTGCTTTGACTCAAAACTGGTGACATGTTTCAGACTTTGTGCTTCTATCTGATGAAGAATCAGATACCTCTGCAAGTGTTGATGCTCCTATTCTGGCAGATAGGGGGTAGAGGCATCACATGTCGTAGCATCTTGCTGCCTTTCCACAGTTACCATATGGTTTGTCACCATGTCACTGTCCTGCTGCAGAGCTGAGTATTTCATGAAGGAACACACCTGGAATCCTCACCTCTTTGAATGCAGAGGTCTGAGGATGAGGCTGCTGGTGCTCTTAAAATGAGCCATGTTCCCTCACACAAGGGTTTATTATCACAAGGGATTAGACTGCAGCAATGGGGGCCTCAGATATGTTCATAAGGGTTAAAGATCCAATTGCACCATCAGGAAGGAGTGCACAGTCTCTAAAGCTATTCCAGCTTGCTACCTTTAAAGAGAGATAGGCACAAAGTTGCCCACTGCAGTCCTGTGAACATTGGGTTACTTGGAGATCACTCAGACCCTTGATATACTTGGAAGCAAACAGAAATCCTTGAGGACAAAGGCTGCAAAAAGGATAAGCATTCAGAAACACAGACGTGTGCCCTGTCTTCCTAAGACTCCAGCTGGCAAACTCAGCAGCTGCTCTTTCTCCCTCTTCCTTGTGCTCTCATGAATCCAGCCTGTTTCCTGGTGCCTGCAGAAGACCAGCTCCACAGCTGGCCTCCGCTACAAAGACCTTTCCAACACGTGCACTCCTTTTCTCACCAGAGACCAGCAACTTCCTTGATTTACAGAATAATTCAACTTTCCACTGCCAAACAGGGCCTTCAATGTGATGAAATACTTCATATGGTTTCACTGGGGAAAAATGTCCACCCCTCCAGCTGTCTCTTTTTCTGGAGGATCTCTGGCAAATTGTCCTCTAAAGTCCTCAGTGCCCTGCAGGCCTGAAGAAAACACATAAATGCAGTAGCCTTGTTCCTTTCCCTAGGAGTGGAAAATGTTCTGCTGCTGCTCATATATCACCCAGGAATTCATTGCACTGTGAGGAATGCTTAGACCTTGCCAAGGATGGAGAGTAGATGAACTGATTACCAGGGTTGTTTGGTCCTCTCTGAGACTTTCGGTGAATTACTTCTCTCAAACACAACTTTCAGCCGTTGTTTCTTTTCCCTGCTCATTGTGACTGAAAGGTTGTATCAGAAATGTTTCGAAGGTGTTTGGGCAGCGTGGCTCTTAATACAGAGCTGACAGTTTTGCCAAGCCACCACAGTGGAGGTGAATTTGTTTCCCCAGCCCTTAGTAGGAATTACATTTTGGGTAAAACCTTTATTGGCTACTGATTTCCTGGACATATGTGGTAGGTTTTTTTTTTTTCTAAGGATCCAGAAGATTCTTTTGCAGCCTTTGCATAGCTATACAGTTCCTCTTAAATTCTACTTTCTCCACACGACTTGTAACTTTCCAATCTTGAGGTTCTGCTGCTCCCTTAATTACACTTTGACTGAAGTCACACTTGAAGGTCACTGGGAAAGTTCCTCATGTGCATTGCAAATGCATAGCTCTGAGGTAGTGCTAACTGGCAATTGGTACATAAGGGCTTTCCCAGCTTTTCTGACGGCTACATCTCGCAGAACATTTGAGGTTGTAAGGGTCTTTTGGAGGTCATCTGATTCAACCTTGCTGCTCAAGCAAGGCTATCTAAAGCCAGTTGTCCAGGGCCATGTCCTGAAAGGTTTTGAGTATCTCCAAAGATGAAGAATCTAGAAATTCTCTGGGTAACCAATGCCAGTGCCTGGTCTCCCTCACTGTGAAGAAGTATTTCCTGCTGTTCAGATGGATCCTTCTGTGTTTCACTTTGTGTCCATGGCATCTTGACTTCTTAATCGTTCTGGCTGCAATTCAAGCCACCAAGCTCCTTTGTGAAACCCCAGTGTTTTCCTTCTTTCTTACTGAGACACCTACTGTCATCTTCCTTCACTCTCTTTAATCCACTTCCCTTGTTGTTAAACCTTGTCCAAAATTTATTCCGAAGATGGAAGACAAAAAAGAAAAGAACAATGATAATAATAGCAATCATAGAATCATAGATGAAGGGTGTGGATTCTCAACTTCCATCACATTTAAGGCCTAATGTGTTACTATCAACTTTCAGCCAGGAGACTATTCTTCTACCACATGTATGCATCCAAAATGGAGCTAAAATCCTACAATAGAACAGACAACTTCTTGACTAGCAGTCACTTTAAAATTTGGAGTGGAAATGACAGCAGTGACTGTTCCAATTTATGAGAAGTCTTTGCTTTTGGTACTCCAAGCAGTAGATGTGTTTTGTGCCTTGCTGGGCCCTGGGCCCCCAGCAGCTACTGTGCTCTCCTCTGGATTTGAAGACACTACAAAAAACAACAAGATCAGAAGACAGTTAACACAGCTACCATCTGCAGGGACAGAATTTCCTATTCCTTCTCAATACTCAGATCCAAATGAGTTTCTATGCCTCTTTGTAAGGCACCTGGCTATGCAAATTTCAAATCTGTGCAATTAATCACCAGGGGGATGGAAGAGGTTAATTTATTCCTGTGCATGTTTTATTTTGTTCCCATTTAAAACCTAACATTATTCTTTTGCATTAAAACCATTATCAGATCTCTGGAATTAATGATCCAAAGAGACTAGAACACAGCAAATTTTTTTCCACTGAGTTGGAAAAATGTAGTCATTAAAGGAAAAGACATCACTTGCTATTCCATGGGTCTAAAAGATTATTTTTATATATATATACATGAAAAAAAATGAGGAGAATGACAATGGCAGATAATTAGGCCTGCAATGACATAGCTCAGAAGAAATTGTCCCAGCTTTAGAGGTATGTCTTGCTGGAAGTATTAGCTGATGTGGCAAATATCTCTGCTTTTACCTCCTAAAGGAGGTGAATGCTGGGTAAGGTACAGGCTGTGATGTCAGATGTGGTTTGGTGCCTGTTGCATCTCTTTGAAATGGCACAGCTCTGCCCGGTGCTATGTAACATCACCAGGTGCCTGTCTGGGCAGCTCGGTGTCAAATCTGCTGCTGGAACGGAGCATGAGTCTGCCACTGCTCGGTGCTTTGCCCGGTGGTAAGCATGCAGTTAGCAGCTGTCTGTGGATATGTATGCATGTGTAGTTACATTCTAAGTGAACTCATTTACCCTCAGCAAAGAATATTCCACAAATAAATTGTATATCGTGATGACTAAACAGGCATCAGCAGTGGAACAGGATAAAGAAACCAACCTTTCCAACTCTATACCCAGAGATTATTCTCAAGGCAAAGCTATCCTTGCAAGTTTTTACATTAGTTACTGGAACTCAAAGTACCTGAAAATGCTGCAGAAATTTCTGGAAGGATGCAGAGTGCACCAACACTGTTGCCTGCAGTGTGGCACTTAAAGGTACCTGAGCTTTTCCTCAGGAAAAACCTCACAGTGGCTAAAGGACTGGCTTAAAAGCAGGTCTCTTGGCAGTGTGCACTTGCTAGTCTTTTGGGGATGGGAATGATCAGTGAACCTGTGCCTGGGGGCTGACCCATCACCTCCATCCACCTTTCTGCCCTCAGGGCCTGCAGGCAGGCATGAACACCTGCTGTTCAGGAGGTCATCTTCACCATGGAAGTGACTCCAGTTGGACCTACTCAAAAGCAGGTCTGAATAAGAGAGCATTTCCTTTGCTATTTTAAGGTGTGGAGAAATAAGTATTTAAACTACTTAAGTGCCTCTTGATTTATACCTTTTCTAGATTTCCAAATATTTAATTTCTACATGATAAAATGAAACCAAAACCTGTGAAGATTTGGTTTTATCATGGGTAAGATCCCCCATGAAAATGTTTCTATTAAACTCCCAAACACGGAAACTTTAACAAGCACCATAAAAGGACATTTTACAAGAAAATGCTATCACGGATTGAATCTTGATGGCAGTCAAATACCACATTGGCTCATCTTCCACCCTGCCTTTTGGGCTAGGAGAGAGAATGGGAAGGGTAGAGGTAAAGAGGCCTGTAGGTTGAAATAAAGCCTATTTAATAACTGACACAAAATGAAAGAATGATAATAATAGCAGTCATAGACTATACAAATGAGAGATGCACATTACTCTCATTGATGCTCCCCACCCACGGACCAATGCCTAGTGTATTCCTGTCACATGATCCTGGAGGAGAGAGAACTCTGAATCTGCTTTGCTGAAAGAGAAGGAACTTCCTGGCCAACACTCATCTCTACGCTGAGTGTGATGTGTGGTAGGCAATAATCCATAAATCAGTCTGGGTCCATCGTCCTGGCTGTGCTCCTCTCCAGCTTCTTCTGCACATGCACACTAGTAAGACAGCCTGATCTAGTTGAGGATGCCCCTGCTTACTGCAGAGGGGGGTTGGACTAGATGACCTTAGCAGGACCCTTCCAACACAGACCATTCTGTGATTCTATGCCTTGGGAAGTCAAGAAGTCTTGGATTTCTTAGCAATAACTAAAACCATTGGTCTGTTATCAACATTCTTCTCATACCATTTCCCACCCTGAATCCAAACCACAGTGCTATTCTAGCTACTAAACAGAACAATTATCTCTATGCCAGCCAAAACCAGGACAAAATGTCATGAACTTTTCTGAGTCATTCTATCTATCTGCCAGCATCAGACTATAAAAACACAGACCAAAAGAAAAAAAAATACTAGAAAAAATCCAATTGTAATTGAAGAGGCATTTTAGTTGAACAGATGTTGACTGGATATAATGCACTTTGTATGGAGTAAGATCCCGAAATGGAGAACATCCCATTAATTTAAGGAGATGAGTTCTGTGTTGTTCAGCTAAGCACATCCCAGACAGCATAAAAAGATAAAAAGATTTAAAGCCTCACTCCCAGCAAGTCTAACATGCAAAGCATTTTGGTTTAACATTCTATTAGGCAAAATTGAGCTAATTTCTGCACATCTCTCCTTAGAATGCAATACTGCAGAGCTCAATATGTCTTCTCTCGTATCAAAGATATGAAGAGATCAACTGTGTCTGGGTCTTTTTCTACTGCAGGGAATCTTAGCTGGGCAACTGGAATTCAGCAGAGTTTTATTCATTTTAATATCTTACTCTTTAAAATTTAAAGGCATTTTAGTGAATCTGCTGTTCTCAGAACATTGTGGGGAACAGACAAAAGACATGGTAGCTATCTTCACAGAAGCCCTCTGTTCAAATAGCTTTTAGCATCAGGAGGCTTAATTCCCTTGAACACGCTCACCTTGCTCTGCGATTTACAGAAACAGCAGCTGCAGATGCATTTGCAAGAATGCAAAGAATTTATTTACTCATGGATTTTCTGTCAGGCACAAACTCCACCTTTCTGAGAACAAATTTCATCTAATTGCATGAATGCATGAACTCAATGGTTCCTTAGAGCATTTAAAAAGCAAATGCTCTCACTGAACTTTAAAGAAGGGGTCTTAGACTGGACCCAAGAAAGTAGTTTTGATTCATTTCTTTCTCTTTATAAACAAACGTTCTGCAAGCTGCTTCTAAAAAATAATCTTAATTTGTCTTCAAATAACTAGAGATAATCTACTGTGTCAATCATTAATGCCTACAGATGATTACAAGGATAAAGTGTGCTTATTACAGTGGTTTGCATTTAGGAAATTAGAAACAAGTGCCATACACCATGAATGGGGAGGATGGACTTGTCTCAGAAACCAGGTTCACTAAACCCTACAGCTAAAAATTTAAGACATTGCCCAGCAAAGTCCTGCAGAAGGAGCAGGTACAGATGATCATAGCACAGCATGAGGGGCAGCTTTTTCGGTAGTGAGCTCCCTACTTGCGCTCATTTCAGAGTACTTGCTCAGCTACAGAAGAGTCCTAGCCCTGAGACTCTTAAGAGAAAACATTCAAGGGCTCCAAGCTCTGTTGGAAAGCCTCTGAGTGTTGCATGGCTCCCTACAGTTTGGACCTTTCAAACTTCCCACTCTACAAAGCCTCAGCAGCAGCAAAGCTACCGTGGAGGAGAGCTCCAAGATTTCTTTCTGAGCTGAAAAGCTGCGAAAGAAGTCTTTGATTGCAATTCTTGAAGGAAATACCTGGACACAGGAAACAAATATTTTCTTAGAAAAACACAATTAGAGCAGTCTCCCTCAGGTCAGTTGAGCATTAATCTCAATAGTCCAGTGAAGGAGCCCAGCTCACAGAGCACTGCAGAATCATGAATTGCTTTTAAACTACAAATCTCATGCGATACTGCTATGGTTTAAAGAGGATGCAGATCAATACTCAGCAAAGTCAAAATTACATAGTTTAAAATGTCTGTATCAATCTCATCCAGAAATAGGACATTTTCTGTTGTCTTTTTTTTTTTACTTATTCAGCTCAAAATCAAATATTAAGAAGCATTTATTCTCATTTTTAACAGCTCCAATAGGTATTAACACTCTAAACACTGTGATTTCACTGAGAAATAAATTAATCCACTGGCAACTTTTCCTGAGGCAAAATATACATTATAGCTTCAGGCAGAGTCATTATTTAGCCCAAAATGTAACTCTGTGCCCAGGAACATCCTCTGTCTGTAGCACAGCAGGTGAGAGCCTGCAGCAGCTGTGTAGGGGATCAGGGTGAAGAATCCACAATGCAACAGGTACCAGACATGGTCTGGACTGAAATCCCAGATCCGGTAGAAGGGTCCAGCAGCCTGGAGGGCTGTAAGGTGGATTTTATAAACTGCTGAACAGAGTAGTAGAAGCTGGTGGACTACAGGAGCAGGTAGGTGGATCTGATGATGCAAAAGCTCTTGCAGGCCTGTATGCTTATATTCCTCCTCCCTCCATGCATCCTGGAGTCATTTTCAATGCAGGACTCCTATTCTGAGAATTCTTCAGGTCATCTCTGCAGGGATGTATCTCAAGGAGTGCTCTCAAGGGCCCTAGCTCCCTAAGTTTCCATGTAATTATATTGTATCATACCAATAACTTTCTCCTAGTTCTACTGCTTTCCATGGGCTATCTCACTCATCTCTGCAAAATGATCTCATTTTCGTTTTAATCCTAAACCAACATAAGCCTTTCTTCTAAACAAATCGTTCACTCATTTTCCCCTGAGTTAAGATACAGTTCCTTTACCTTCACCTACACCAGGCTCCAGGACAATGTTGGTGAAACACTCCACCAGAGCCACCAGTGCCAGTTCCCATGCAGCACACGTGGGTGTTACAGAATTAGACAAAAGAAAGTAAACCGGGGCAGTTTAGCTGATAATGCTGTTTCCTTGTAAGGTTACAGAACGCAGCAGTGAGCCCTAATGAGAGAAATCTCTCCTTTATCAAGGGAAAGCTATTTTTAACTGATTCTTTTAATTGACTTGCAGTAACTCCTTACAGGGAGCAGTGTAATCATCTCATCTCATTTTTTAGAATCATCTCAGAATGTTCTCTGATTTCATGCAAAGAAGGTGGGGGGGGAAGGATCTGTTACAAGTACCTATCATTTTTACATGCTGAAATCAGAGCTAAATGTGTGGGGTTTGGTCTTTAGATCTCACATGAGTCACTCTGGCATAGTAAGAAACTAAAAGGAAGTAAGGAAGGAAGTCTGTCCTCATTTTTTATTTACTGTCCCTCTTGCTTCCTACAATGCTCTGGGTGTGGATGTGCTGTGGAAGAAACATAGCTGACTAAGAACCCCAAAAGGGACTAAGTGAAATGTGGATTATTATCTAATTTCTGCCACCCCCATACCTGCTTTTTGCCATATGATCAGAGGATCCCAGGATGTTAGGTGTTGGAAGGGACCTCCAGAGATTATCGAGTTCAGCCCCCCCTGCCAGCACAGGAACATAATCCAGTGCAGGTCACACAGGAGCACATCCAGACAGGTCTTGAAAGTCTCCAGGGAAGGAGACTCCACAGCCTCTCTGGGGAGCCTGTTTCAGTGTTCCCTGACCCTTACAGTAAAGAATTTCTTCCTCATGTTGAGGTGGAACTTTCCTGTGCTGTAGTTTACCCTTGTCCTATCACAAGGCACAATTGAGAAGAATTTGTCCCCTCCCTCTTGTCACCCAGCCCTCAGATAATTATAAATATTGATTAGATCCCCTCTAATTCTTTTCTTTATCAGACCAAAGCACCCCAGGTCCCTCAGTCTCTCCTCATAGAGCAGTGCTCCAGCCCCCTAACATCTTTGCAGCCCTCTGTTGGACCCTTTTGAGTAGATCCCTGTCCCTCTTAACTGGGGAGCTGAGTTTTATCACTCCTTTTTAAGAAGGTTGTGAATACATAAGACCTCTGAGAGCTGAAAGTCTACCTGATCCTTACATGAAGATGCAAATGGAGAGGATGGAAAGGAAAAGGATCCAAGAGAAGAAGATACCTTTTTCCTGTTTCTGAGGGATTCTCGCAAAGGCCAACCTTTGACCAAAGAACCTGTGGCCAAAAAAAAAAAAAAAGATACCACTCTTGCTCTGTCCCCTGATACTCTACAGGGGATGTTTCCCAAGACATTAGTGTCTCATGAGGGAGGACAAGCTCTCTTGTGCCAGGTTACAAAAGAAAGAGGTAGCAGTAAGGCATGGGCTGTCTGCCTTTTGTACCTTTCTTCTCGCTATATTCTTCTACTCTTCTTCACTATACACTGAGAATTTCAGGCATTGAAATGTTTCCAAGCTTTTCCAAGAAGCAGAGTGCCTCACAGTGCTCCCCCTGGGACAAACTGTTCTGCTTTACCCTCTCTTCAAGCAGAACCTTGAAGTTATGTTCTAGCCCTATACAATTGAGTTTTTCTCTGCATAAATTTAATCTTGCATTTGACTGGCTTGAAGGCAGTGAGAAAGCTGTTTTCATCCCTATGGACAGAGGATTTACCTTGCAACCTGCAACAGAGCAATTGGTGTTACCAATATGCACAGACCATATCCCCTAGGTATCACATAGGTATTAGCTGCATGGTTATGAATTAGGGGTGTTACAAATATAGAAAGCCTGACCCCTGGCCAGTCACCAAATGTATAAGCAATCTGTTGTCCATGAAATGCTCAGATTAAGAAGAAGCAAACAAAGTAGGATATCTCTGTCCATTTACAGTCCGGGAAGTCCTTGCATCTGATCTGACAGTGGTTATTTTAAGGTATTTCTACACAATAAAAGGAAACCTTTCTAATTATACTGTGAGGTTGCAATGTATGCCTGTAGGTAGAACTAACATCAGAGAACTGTACTCGATGGTGTCCTTAAACATATCAAGGACAAGTAGATCATTAGGAGCAGTCAGCATGGTTTTACCAAGGGGAAGTCATGTTTGACCAACAGGATAGTCTTTTATGAAGACATAACCAGGTGGATTGATAGTGGTAAAGCAGTGGTTGTGGTTTATCCTGATTTCAGAAAAGCATTTGCCACTGTCTCCCACAGCATGCTTCTGGCTAAACTGAAGGAGTGTGGTCTGGATGATCAGGCAGTGAGGTGGACTGGGAGCTGGTTGAAGGAAAGAAGCAAGAGAGTTGTGACCAATGGGATGGAGTCTAATTGGAGGCCTGTGACTAGTGGGGTCCCACAGGAGTCACTATTGGGACCATTTCTGCTCAATATATTAATCAATGACCTGGATGAGGACACAAAGTGCCCTGGTAGCAAGTTTGCTGCAGACACCAAACTGGGTGGAGTGGCTGCCACAGCAGAAGGCTGTGCTGCCATTCAGTGAGACTGGGACAGGCTGGAGGGTTGGGCAGGAAGAAATGTAATGAAATTCAACAAGGACAAGTGTAGAGTCTGGCATCTGGCAAAAAAACAACCCCAGGGATCAAGTATAGGTTAGGGACTGACCTGTTGGAAGGCAGCAAAGGGTAAAAGGATTTTGGGTCCTAGTAGATGGGAGGTTGACCACAAGCCAGCAGTGTGAACTTGTGGCCAGGAGGGGCAATGCCATTCTGGGGTGTATTAGAAGGGGTGTGGCTAGTAGGTCGAGAGAGGTGCTCCTGCCCCTCTACTCTGCCCTGGTGAGGCCACATCTGGGATACTGTGTCCAGTTCTGGGCTCCCCAGTTCAAGAGGGACATAGAACTGCTTGAGTGTCCAGTGCAGAGCCACAAAGATGATTAAGGGAATGGAACATCTCTTACAAGGAGAGCCTGAGGGAGATGGGGCTCTTTAGCTAGGAGGAGACTGAGAGGTGACCTCATCAGTGTTTATGAATATATAAAGGGTAGTGCCAAGAGGCTGGAGCCAGGCTCTGCTTGGTGAGATGCCCAATGACAGGAAAAGGGGCAATGGGTGGAAGCTGAGGCATAGGAAGTTTCATTTAAACATGAGGAATTTTTACCCTGTGAGGGTGACAGAACACTGGAACAGGCTGCCATGGGGGGTTGTAGAGTCTCCCTCTCTGGAGATACTCAAAACCTACCTGGATATGTTCATGTATGATCTAGTATAGGTGATCGTTCTCTGGCAGGGGGGTTGGACTGGATGAGTTTTCAAGGTCCCTTCCAGCCCCTGACATTCTATAATTCTATGATATCAAGCAACCTGTTCTCTGCAGAGCAGGGCAGCAATCTGTAATCAACTCAAGAACTCAAGTTCATTGGTTTTTGTCAGGGCTCAGTTTCCTGAACCACTAAACTATGAGATAATTTTGGTGATTCTGACTGGTGCTCTCACACCAGGCTTTTCTTCAAAGGGTTCCTGTGTGGTGTTTTTGGTGAGACTGTCCATTCTGGGACACAGTATCACAGCCTTTTTCCTCTTGCAAGGCATGAAGGATCTTCCCTGTGACCTGGAGAAATCCCTTTCTACACAGATGGAATAATAAATTCCCTTCCTCTCTTAAGCTGCTCAGCACACCTTAGTGAGGGATATTTGGAAATGTTGCCTGCACAAGGACTGGCCTTCATGCCTTTCTGCTGAGATGCAGTGCACAGGTTCTATTTGCTCATCATCAAAGAGCGGACGGGCTAGAGTCATGGTGTGCTGCACATCCTGCCATGGCCTCCCAAAGTGCCTGTGGTTTGCTGTGTGTTTTTACTGACATTAAGGGTTCCAAACAACTCATCAAATGCAGTTATTTTGCAAGTCTTTAAAATAAGTAGCTGGGATCTGCATCATCCTGTGACATCCTAGGGATGTGGTTGATGTCCTGTCCCTGGAGATACCCGAGATCAGACTGGATGTGGCTCTGAGCAGTCTAATCTAGTTGGAGGTGTCCCTGCTGATTGGACAAGATGACCTTTGGGGGTCTCCTCCAACCCAGTGCAATCTGTGCACCTGTGAATCCATTAAATGTCTTGTTTGCCCTGGAGTGAAATAGATGTGCACCACTGGGCAAAGCACATCACAGAATCACTGAATCATAGAATCACTTAGGTTGGAAAAGATCTCTAAGATCATCAAGACCCACCATAATCCAACTCTATCAAGCCACACATCTGCAGAGAGCAGATCCTAGAGGGCAGTGGTGCCTGAGCTGCCCGCATACTCAGCTCATTCTGAAAGAGAGCCAGGGAGAAAATGTGAATGAGCAGGGACTGTGGCAGCCTGAGCTGTGGACTGCCACACTGCAGTGGTGCAATGTATGCACTGCATCATCAAATACTTTCTGTGAAACAGAATATAATGTGAACTTACCAGAACCTCCTGAACATACCAGGAAAAGGAAAGGTGAGCCCCAGCAGGGCTTTGGGCAACCTTGTCTAGTTGAGGCTTGACAAGGTTCAAGGCAACCTGGTCTAGTTGAGGATGTCCCTGCTGACTGCAAGGAGGGGTTGGACTAGATGACCTTTGGAGGTCCCCTCCAGCCCAGCCCATTCTATGATTCTACGAAAGTACTAAGACAAGAAAAAATTCCAAGCCACTCCACATGGTCATTGTCCTTTCTTAATTTTATTCCCTCAACCAAAATAGCTTTAACTCTAATGTGCCCCAACACCTAGGACAAGCTGACTGGTGCCTTCCCAGAAAGGACTGCATCCTTATCAGCTTATACGACAAGGGCATAGCCTTTCTGCTGCTAAACCACAGCCTTCCTGTTGGTTCTTTGTATTTTTCCACTACATTATCTCTAAAATTATCAGCCAGGTGGAGGTTTTGCTGTCTGCACTTTAACTATTACCTTTTTTTTTTTTTCTCTCCTGTGGGATGTGCTCAAATAGCAATACTTACAATACTTAGCTTACTGCTAGGTGTTAATGTCACTTTATTGGCAATCGTTAAAACTTACTCTTAGCCTAATTTCATTCCTTGCTGTATGAAGTGCAATACTCAGTAGCAGGAAGAGCTCTCTCTCTTTTATTTCTTTTTGTGCACATGTATAACTCTTAAATTATTTACAACTACAAAGCATTGCACTGTGGGACCTGAAACAGTAACATAATTTTTTGGGGCAAAATGAAATCTAAGAAAAGCCTTTTGTCAACATTTTATACCAGTTAGATTATAGAAAATATATTTTTTCCCTTGAAAAAATCTCTATACAAATAGAGGGGAATGGTGATTAGCTTGGCAACAGTAATGAGACCAGTAGTTCAGTTCCTGAGGGTATGAAATATTCATCTGCTTTTAGAGCACAGTGATTGCAGAAAAGTCATAAAATGTCTTAAATTTGTATATCCCAGTTACGTTTGCATGTCTCTGCTTCTTAGTAAATATAGAACAAACTTTTAAAATCCCACTTCTGAGATCAGAACTCCTAGGATTCTCCAGCCAATACCACACTGCATCTCACCACAACTACAAAGAGCCTTATCACAGAATCACAGAATTGAACAGGTTGGAAAAGACCTTTGAGATCATTGAGTCTAACCTATGAGCCTTATCCATCAGTATTAACTGAAGGACACTGAAACTCTGCTGCAATCTTTCCTGGACCTGGCATCCATCACAGAAATCTCACTCAGAATAGCTGAGGTTGGCAGAGACCTGTGGAGGTCATCCAGTCCAACCTCCCTGCTCAAGCAGGGCCATCTAAAGCCAGCTGCACAGGAGTGTGTCCAGGTGGCTTCTGAATATCTCCAAGGATGGAGACTACACAGTCTCACTGAGCAGCTTGTACTATTGTTTGGCTATCCTCAAACAAAAGTGTGTTTCTTGATGCTCAAGAGGAAACCTCCAGTGTTTCAGCTTAGATGCTGCTGCTATCTGTTGTTTCAGTTTCAAACCCAGGCTGACCATACTCTGCTTTGGGAGCTTTATATTCTTGTTACAGCAGAGGAATGACAGATTTCTTGATAGGGCTGTCCCTCCTGCTATGAAAGAGATTGGCTGCTTTATTGTCAGCACAGTGAGGGTAATTCACAGGGCTGAAAAGGTTCTACTGCTGTAGTATCTATCCTATGCACTCAAATGGCCCATCGTGCAGATATCAGAATATCTCAGCTTTTCACTATTTTAAACTTCCAAATGTTTCTGTGAAATACAGAAAGGTTGCTATCTTTATTTTGCAGCTGAGGAAGCCAGATACAAGAGAAGGAAAGCAATTTGTCAAGGGTATATGGGTGGCTCGCTAGAGGCAGGCACTGAACTCACTTCCCAGAGATATCTCTGCAGCCCTTGCTCACAGGGAAGGAGAGTATGGCTCTTCTCCTCACCTGTTGATGATGATTTACTTCACCTGATGAATCTGATCTACTGTCACTGATGATATATGTCACCACGGTTCACTGAGGGCATGCTTCAGATGAGCCTGATTCACAGACAGAAGTACTTATTTTAAAAGGGTAATATTTCATCCTGAATTTTAAAGTGAAAACAACATTTTCTTGATACTTATTTTTTATATCCAGTGTATTTGATCCAACATTTAAAGTTTTTTCTTTTCTTACTTGCATGACATTTTACAGTTGTACGAAAAGACTAAGCAAAACACTGATTCAGAAAGAAATCCTTTCCATCATGTAGACTTCAGACTGGAGAAGCCGAAATGAAATATTGTGTGCTGTTTTCAGATAGAGGGAACCAGCACATTCAAATCCAATGAGTACTAGCTATGAGTACAATGGAAAATTACAACTAGACTTTTATTATGTCAAACTTCCACTGCCTTTGCTAACTAAAAATTTACAGTATCAGTTTTTCTCCTGAAAATGGCTGTGTGGTAGCAGAAATTGTGTAAAGGGCTATAACAGACTCTCTCTGACTTAAGTTAGACAACAGGCTCTAGCCAGAGCAGGCATTATGTGAGCTGGCTGGGTTTTTTGACAAGAACATTCTTCCTACCAGCCTCCATCTCTATGTTATAAGAGAAATTGATGTCATTAACAGTCACCTTCCTATTTCTAATCCCCAACAATAATATTAGCCAAACTCCAGTGCTTATTTGTCACCCCTAACCAGACAGCTCACAGTGGAAATGAGTAATATAAGGAGGTTTTGGTGTGTTTTTCTCGCCTCAATGTTCATAGGTCAGCTGGGAATACGAGGCAAGCCAATTGTTTCTCTACCTTCAGCTTTCATCGCCCAGCAGCTAGCCACTGATTTTCAGTAGATTGTTCATTTATTTCTGTGTTTGTGTAGATCTGCCTAGATGCCAGTTCTCTTCCTAGAAACGTGTCTTTCTGGCAGGATCAGTCACACTTTTGCACATTGGCACCCAGGTTTCTCCAGGTAGATGCATTCTGCTATGCTGGTGGGATTCTGGAGTGGCCATTGCTCTGGAGTTTCAGTGGAAGCTGTGATATGAAATAATTCTCAAGTTGTGGTATAAATATCTGTAGGGAATCAATAGTGTCTGGCTTATTGGAAAGCATGTCTGAGTTAGACCCGTAGGGTGCATCATTTTTATCTAGCCTTTAGAAACAGCCTGATGATGTTCTTGTGGATCACAGAATGTTATGTGATGGAAGGGACCTCCAGAGGTCATCAAATCCAACCCCCAGCCAAAGCAGGTCAGGAGTTTGAAAGCCTCCAGAGAAAGAGACTGCACAGCCACTCTGGGCAGACTGGTCCAATGCTCTGTCATCATGTTGAGGTGGAACCTTCTGTGTTCCAGCATACACCCATTGCCCCTTGTCCTGTCACAGGACACCACCAAAGAAACCATCACCTTCATCTTGACACCCACCCCTCAGATACTTACAGAGGTCATTGATAAGATCCCCTCTCAGTCTTCTCAAGACTAAGTTGTTTATAAACCAATTATTTCCCACCTTGAAAATTAACTTTTCTTTAAGTAAATACATGCTTAAAAATAAGCATGCATTACTGAAGGTATTTTTCAGCATTAATTTTGCTTTACCCACTGCACAGCGCACTTCCCATCATATGCAAAAAGACACTGGCATATCTTTAGGTTTTTGCTGCAGGTATAGCATTTATAGCCACAGAGAGATTACACAAACTGACAGGATGGAATGCATTTACCACCGAGGAAATAACTGCCCTGGCTCCATCTGTAAACTGCATAAGAGAGGTTTATACATCTCTTGAATAAAAGCTGGCATCAGTTGGAGGTTGGGACTGTTTTCTTGGGTTTGAACCTCACACAAGACAAACTAGTCTGTTAATTTTATATTTCCCCTGGCTTATCATCTACCTGGTTTCTCACCTCCAATAGCTGGCATGAAAGCTTGCTGCTTCCTGGGCTGGCTGTTTGAAGCAGATAGCACCTGACAGCCTTGCTTTCCCAGCCTGTGCGGTAGCTGGGAAGGTGGGGACACAACTGGCCCCCAGCACGTTACTGAGTTCACCTCAGCCCAATAAGTAAGCAGGAGAGCTCAGGAAAATTGAGGTGAAAAACGACCACCTTCTGCTCTAGATGTTTTAACCACATTCATTGCCCTTGAAGACCTTGCACTACAAGTTCATTCCAAGGCCTTTTAAAAGACACAGAGATACAGATGTGCAGGATATCATAGGTTAGAAAGCACGCAAGAGTTTGTTCTTTTTTCCTTCAGCAGAAGGAAAGGTATTTTCTGTAGACATGAGCAGCATTTTTGCATGTGCAGTGGGGAATGCCACTGACACTGGACTATCTTCTGGGAGAAAAATTGAAGACCTGCTAAGGACATACCCCAGCTCCAAGCAGCACTGTGCTTACTAAACAGACCCAAGCTTGTTTATGTACATAAACAGGTCTTTGTACCAAGAAAGACTAGACACCAACACACAGAGACATCAAGGATATAAGGCTGCTACTATGTAGGGACCTCAGAGACATGATAGAAGGAAGTTAATATTGGAAAATTAAAATAAATTATATGAGAGAATATAGGGATTTAAGAATGGGTTGTTCCAGTTGGGGAGGGTGTAATACATTGAGGAAATGAATGAGTTTCATCAGCACACAACACTCCTTACCAACGCATCCCTGGTGATTGCACAGGATCCCCAGCAGCAGCAACTTGAGATCTATAAAAAGGGCACTCTAGGAAACTGTTCTATTATCACCCAAGGGAGAGACCACTTGGACTGTGACTGCTGGGGGAGTTATTAGAGAATCCACAAAGGCACAAACCATGTCAGTAAAAGGCAGGACTCATTCCTCTCTGCTTCCTTCCACACCATTGTGTCTAGATGCATCCCCTGGTGAGACACTCTACTGAGGCTACACTTTAGGACATGATAGATGGTGTAAAGCTACTATCTCTTGGCATGCCTATTTAGAAAAGTCGCAAGCAGAGAAGGGTGCATTGGTGTAGTTCTCATGGGATTAATGGGATTAGCTCCCAGGTCCTAGTCTGAAGCATTATTAAACAACAATCTTGCAATGTTGTAGACAACATTATACTCATATCCATCAGCCTGCAGAACTGGGAAATCCTCCCAAAGGACAGAATCAAAAATCCTAGTCCCACACTCCTGGATCACTCGGCTTCAAAATCAGGAGCTGCATAAAAATAATGTGGCTTCTTCAAAGGACAGGGAAAAGTCGTGGTAAGAGAACAATATGATTGTAGGTGGCAGGGAGGTTGCATAAAAGCATTAGATTAGAAGGTCACAGTAAATATATTCCTATCCAAAAGAAGTTTAAAAGGTCAGGAAAGACTGTGTACTCATGCAGCAGAATGCAGCAGAATGCAGCAGAGCAAAGGCATTTCTGGGTGTAAGGAATTTCCCCTTAAAATGTGGAAACATTCTGCAAACTAGAAAACAGGAAAAAAAAAAAAAAAACTCTGGCATTCTGAAAGTAAAACTACTGCAAGACAGGCCAGAATGTGTTTGAGCAGCAGCATGGTAATAACAATTTTTTCCCCAGCAGTAATAGAAATGGCACAACTGTTAGAAAAATCATAGGACCAAAAGGTGGTCAAGTTGCAAAAGAATTGTTCAAGGAAGATAAAGAAGTAGCAGAAAAGCTAAGTGAAATATTTGCATCATCAGTCAGCATGGTAAAACCTGCTTCTGGTCTTACCCCCTCAGCTTTCTTGACAGGGGACAGAGTAGGAGAACCACCTTGGTCAGAACTGTTAACAAAAAACATTTCAGGACAATACTAAAAAAAAAAAAAATCAATAGAGCATTTTCAGTACTGATAGGATGTGCCCATATCTGAAACAGCCACTCTCTCAGCTATGCTGTGTAACCTATCACTTAAATTGGCCTGGGTACAAAAGGAAAGTAGAATAGCAAACACAACACTAGTTCTTAATAAGGACCCCTGGGGAATCTGAGAAAGCACAGGCTAGGAAATCATACTTTTGTAGTGTGGAGTTTAGTAGAAACCACAACATCCAGCATACAAGTTCAGTATACATGAATGGATGTGATTAGATGGGGGAGAATCACCACAGATATTGCAGGGAGAGGTAATGAGTCTCAAACCTGTTTCAGCACATAGGTGACTCATTAAACACTGGTTTACCCCTAAGCTACTTTACTTTCTGGGCTTGGATTTCAGAAAGGCTTTTGATCATATACCTTCCCAAAAGCTCTCAGTGAAAGTAGGTTACTCAGAGAAAGTAAGATACCTGAACAATCCTACAGGAAGGCTGGAGAGGAACTTTCCATAAGATTGTCTAGCAATAGGGCAAGAGTGAATGATTTGAAGCTGAGGGAGAGTAGGTTTAGACTGGATCTTAGGAAAGAGTTCTTCACTATGAGGGTGGTGAGGCTTTGGAACAGGCTGTCCAGAGAGGTTGCAGATGCCTCCTGCCTGGGGGTGTTCGAGGCCGGATTGGATGAGGTCTTGAAAAGCTGAGCATAGTTGAGAGGCATCCTTGCCCATGGTAGGAAGGCTGAAGTAGGTGATACCTAAGGTCCCTTCTAACCTAAACCATTCTATGTGGTAAGAGGAAAGGCCCTCTGCAAGAGTACAGTTGGCTGAAAGATAGGAAAGAGGGCAGGAAATTATCAGTCTGGAAAGGGCTGTGATACATGTATGAGCCAGAGAAGGGGTTGCATGAGGTTATAGTAAATCATAAGTACATGTAAGTTTTCTGACTTGAGAAAATTATTTAGAGTAGTTACAACTGATCATGAATAGCTCCAAGACTATATTAACAACAACTGTTGACAGCTGCAAAGAAAAGAAAAAAATGGGGAAAATAAACTTGACATTAAGTATTACTCAGTCAAAAGACAAATCTTAGATTTATTTTGGGTTGTTTTATGGAAATGTCATCTCAACATTCACTATAATTCGAAATGAAAACGGAAGATTAATACTATCAGGCAAGGAGTAGAGCACCAGCTTTTAAATGTCATTTTAATAGCACATAAACTCAATCACATTCCCACATCCTGGGCTTTGGCTGCCTCACCTCTAAAATACAGAAAAGATACAAACAAAAACCAGGAAAATGATCAGAGGTACAGCATGGCTGTTGAGCAAGATGAACTTGCCAAACGCAAAGATCACAACACAAAGAAAGTCAAGCTACATATGCACATCAGACAAACTCAGTGCCAAAAGACATTTTGGATACCAAGGTATAAATAAGTGTGAAAGCAGCTTAGATGAAAATTAGAGAGAAAACATACCTTAAAGCTTCGTAAGGACTTGAGGGTATCTGTTGATGGAAAACTCAACATGTGATGGCAATGTGCACTTGCAGTCCAGGAGGCCAACTCTTTCCCTGGGACAGGCTGCAGTGTGATCAAAAGGATGAGAGAGAAGTGATTCTGCTCCTCTGCTCTGCTCTCTTGAGACCTCACCTGCTGTACTGCATCCAGTTGTGGTGTTCCCAGCACAAGAGAGACATCAAACTGCTGCAGCAGGACCAGAGGAAGGCCACGAAGATGATCAGAGGGCTGGAGAACCTCCTCTACGAGAACAGGCTGAGAGAGTTGGGACTGTTCAGCCTGGAGAAAAGAAGGCTCTGGGAACATCTTAGAACAGTCTGCCAGTACCTGAAGGGGGCCTATGAGAAGGCTGGGGAGGGACGTTTTACAGAGGTTTGTAGTGACAGGACAAGAGAGAATGGATTGAAGCTGGAGAAGGGCAGATTTAGAGTGCAAATTAGGAAAAAATTCTTTAGATTGAGGGTGGTGAGACACTGGAACAGGTTGCACAGGGAGGCTGTGGATGTCCACTCCCTGGAGATGTTCAAAGCCAGGCTGCATGAGGCCTTGAGCAACCCGCTCTAGTGGAAGGTGTCCCTGTCCATAGCAGGAGGGTTAGAAGTAGATGATCTTTCAGATCTCTTCCAAACCAAGCCATTCTACAAATCTGTGAACTTAAAGATGCAGGTTCCAGATCACAGGATCACAGGGTGTCAGGGGATAGAAGGGACCCAAGAGATCATTGAGCCCAACCCTACCTGCCACAGCAGGACCATACAATCTAGCTCAGATCACAGAGGAACACATCCAGGCAGGCCTTCGCCACGAACCAGGAGACGGTTTGATGCAAACCAATTCCCTCCATTTTATCAGCCTTAGAGTGGGCTTATATACATTCTGAGCCTAATACATACAAGATATCATGCATATGTGGTAAATGCTGATTGGACAAAACCTGTTGTCCACGCGTCCGGTGGCTCTAGCTGATTGGTAAAAGCCAGGTGTTCACGCAATTACCTAATCGCGATGGTCAGTTTATGGTTATTGGCAAATAAAAGTGTTGTCGTTCTTATGTAACAATTTTCCATTCGTTTCTTATGGAAGTCACTGCTTCTCTCAAGGCCGTTTCTCTTCGCCTTTTCGACCTTTCATAACTCTTATACAATACATCCTGTCCTTATTAGGTATCTTGTCCCTCTTTTAGACATTTTGTTCCCTTTTAGGTATCCTGTTGCCATGGCGTACTTATTTCAATATCCTGATACAACAAATCATCCATTTTTAGAGTTCCTACAGGCCTTGAAAGTCTCCAGAGAAGGAGACCCCACAACCTCTATGGGGAGCCTGTTCCAATGTTTTATGATCCTTACAGTAAAGAAGTTTCCCTTTGTGTTGAGATGGAACCTCCTGTGCTTCAGCTTACATCCATTGCTTCTTGTTTTATCACAGGGAGCAAGTGAGCAGAGCCTGTCTTCCCCCTCCTGACACCCAGCCCTCAGATATTTATAAACATTTATTAAATCCCCTCTCAGTCTTCTCTCCTCCAGACTAAAAAGCCCCAGGTCCCTCAGCCTCTACTCATCAGGCAGTGCTCCAGTCCCCTAATCATCCTCGTAGCTCTCTGCAGGAGATCCCTGTCCCTCTTAAACTGGGGAGCCCAAAACTGAATGCAGTATTCAAGATGGGGTCTCAGCAGGGCAGAGTAGAGGAGCAAGAGAACCTCTTTTGATCTGCTGGACACACTCTTCCTAATACACCCCAGGATCTCATTGGCCTTCTTGACCACCAGGGCACATTCCTGTCCCACAGATAACTTGTTAAGTACCAGCACTCCTAGGTCCTCTCACTCAGGAAGCCTTATTTGAAGCTTTCTGTGAGCAGAGAAGGCAACTGACATTGCCTGTCACCTTATCCTCAGTAAATACTTAGGACCAAGGCAGACACTCTTGTCTTCACTCAGTTCAGGTGTTCAAACCATGGAGGATGCTCCTCAGAAGAAGTTGTGTCAAGATTTTCTATAATGAAAAATGATAGCTCCCACTGAAATCCATGCACCATTTAAGGGGGCAGGAGGTACTCAGTAGGTCTAATGCTGCCAGGTTGTCAAGCAGCTTCCCATGCTGTTATTCCAGGTGCTGGTGAAAAGCTGTTTAGGGATGTTCTCATGCACAAGTAGTAATGCACACTTGTGCAGAATATCCTTTCTAGAAACACAGCATATTTGGCTAACAGCACATGGCTATTTTGACTGTAGTCCGTCCATTGTATTTAAACAGCTGCTGCTGTAATCCTGTCATGCAAATATTTGCTGCTTGACACCTCTGCTTCCCATTAAATACAAAGATTGAAGAACACCTGCCACTAAACCTTTTTTTTTTTTTTTTTTAATGATCCAGTAGAAGACATCAAGACTTATTTCTGTCATCTTTCTAAAGCTCTTTCTGCTGGAGATCAGTGGTTTGTTAAAGGAAAAAAAATTATGCTGGGCCTTCCAAATATCCACGTTATGCATTCATAAACATTCCTAGCCCCAAATCAATCTGGATCATAATCAGTTTACTTCTTTACTGAGCCATGGGCAATTATTTCAAATCTATAAGTGTCAGCATTCTGCATGATGATTGAAGCTCTTCATGGATCTGAAGGTCTCAGTCACAGACTGCAACATGGAAGTTATTGCAATGATTTATTTTTATTCTCCTCATTACACTGACCTCAGTTTTCATCCTGTGATTGAGTAGTTTGGTCAGACCGCAGATCTTTCCCTTTGTTCTTTTATCCTTGTTCATTGAGTTTCTCTTGCAGGAGCTTGCTTTTTGCAAGAGCTTGACATCACTGAGGCTCTTGCCCAAGGAGAGCGTCAGAGAGTGCACAGTGATCCCCAGGTGCTGGTACACAAACGGGTGTTGTTCCTAAGTGCTTCTCACTGTCCTTCAGAGCTGGGGTAGCTCATTACATCTTCAGCTAAAAGTTCAGTGATGAGAGAGCCCAGCAGTCTGTGAGAGATCTTGAGAGATGAGGACAAACCACACTAGAAGGTGAAAGTTGTGTGAGTGCTGCTGTTGGTAACCCTCTTGGGCACCCCTGAGACTGACACTGCAGTTTTCTGACCTCAGTTTCAAAGTTCAGATCAAGGAATTAGGCCTGGGCTTAACTTTCTATTTCGTATTAGGCTGCTATAAATACACTGACTTTGCAGATGTAAGCATCGCTGGTGAGCCAAAAGCTTTCACAAAGAACCTTCCTCTCTTTTTCGGCTATGAAAATTTATTTGCTTTAGTTTTGTTTTCTTTCATCAAGTAGCATATTTATTTTTAACCTAACTACAGCAATGGAACATCTCCATATGTCTTCTCTGGTCTTCCAAGAGAATTTTAATAATGCCAACATATGGAGGTTTATCCTGGTTTCAGTGACCACTCAGTGTTTGCTCTTCCCTCTAGCGGAGGCAGTACCCAAGAGGCATCTACCTCCCTGCTAGATGGAACACCCCACTTGATACTGGGTTCCTGGCTTAAGAGGCTTTACTCTTCAGTGTGTTTCATTTTTGATGCTGTGTAGATCAGTTGCCCAAGGAACCAGTAAGAGTAGCACTCACGGAATTCCAGAAAGTCAAGACTCATGCCTGGAGTACCTACTACAAGGGAGGGAACAAAACCATTTACCATTCTGCTGTGCCCTGGGCAGTGCTGGGACATCTGAAACATTGGCAGAAGGGATGAGGATCCTTTCTCCAGCCTCTCTTTGGAGGACTGGTTTCTCTCTGCCTTTTCTCACAAATATTTGCCAGGAGAGCTCAGCTAACTTCCTATTCATCCATAGCTATTTCGTGAGAGACAGTTTAAAAGGAAGATACTGTGATGTTTACTTTTTCTGTCTGGAAGAGCATTTTGGTGGCCAGCACCTCACTACGGTTGCTGCAGCCGTTGTCATACACATTCCTCTGAGGACAGTGGTGACAAGAGCAGGGTGTTGCTGCTCATTAGGCTGATGACTTTCCAAGGTAGGGAAAAGCAAGAGGTCCCTCTGTGACCTGACATTGTAAATCCTCTGTCTCGAGCATGTTTCCGGATTAGGGCTGAAGCAGGCAAAGCTCCATGGTGCAGGAGCCAGCACAGTTGATACCTTGGCTGTAGATTACAGAGTTATGCAACAACTGAAGCAATCCTAGCTGGCAATATTTTTATGACATGAACCAAAATTTGGCTCTTGTCTGGAAGACCGCAGTGTGATACAGTGGTGTAACTTTTGGTTGCTTAGCTTTGGAGAGCTCTGTTTAACAAAAGTGTATAAATAGCTTTGAACAAATAGGCTTTGAGAACGGTCACCAGCAAATTACTGATTCTCTGCCTCTTGCCATGAAAGCATATAAAGTACTTTAGATATTAATAAAAAATTAAAGCCCTCTTTCAAAAGAGACAATTAGGATTTTCTAAAGTGTTGATTTGTACTTCTGCACGTTTATTGAATATATTTGGTGTGTGAATATTTATAGACATTCCTTATATGCCTACAAACATGTTGCACAAGAGATTTCAAAGCTGAAACATTCCTGATACACACCACAGAACCACAGAATTCATCTGGTTTGGAAGAGACCTCAAAGATCATCCAGTCCAACCCTCAACCCAACACTAAACCATGTCCCCAAACACCAACTCTATATGCCACTTGAACACCCCCAAAGGTGGTGACTCCACCACTGCCTTGGGCAGACCATTTTGATATTTGAGAACCCTTTCCCAATATCCAGCCTGAACCTCCCCTGGTGTAGCTTGAAACCATTTCCTCTAGTCCTGTCACTTGCCACCAAAGAGCACAGGTTGCCCCCTCCTTATTCCACCCTCCCTTCAGGTAGTTGCAGAGAGCAATGAAGTCTCCTTTCAGCCTCCTCTTCTCCAGACTGAACAACCCCACCTCCCTCAGATGCTCCTCATAGGCCATGTGCCCCAGGCTTTCATAAGCCTTGTTGCCTTTCTCTGGACATGCTCCAGCACCTCAATGCCCTTTCTAGAGCGAGTGGCCCAGAACTGAACACAATACTCAGTGTGTGGCCTCGCCAGTGCTGCATACAGAGAGATGATCACTTCCCTGTTCCTTCTAGCCAGCACTTTTGAGCCTATAGACAAATGATTTTTTAACAGGCAAAAATTTCTGCATTGGTCTGTACATCTCTCAACAGGGCGGTGCTTCTTCATGAGGTAAACATTTTCAGATTAAACCCTGGGTATTGCTAACACCAATCCACTTTTATCTTCCTCAGAGAGAACGTGAAAACTATCCTTCTAATCCCACAGGTCTTAAAAATTAATACCTGAATATACTCACTGACAAGCACATTGAAACCTGGCATTGGCCTTTAACCAGGCATCTGAGAGACCAAAGACCTGAGAGCAGACATGCAGCAGTTCCTTGGGGGGTTAAATGGTTTGAACTGTGACCTTGTTACAGAAGTCAAAGCCCTGAGTATTCTCCTGATCACTGGAGGTGTGAAGGAGGCAGTCTCCCAGGTGCATAGGCAGCTTCTGCTACAAATTTTAAATGACAAATCTGCCACAAAACTGTTCAGGGCAGCAGCTGATAAACTTTCATACCTTTTGTTTCTTAGAAGTTCATTTTCCAGGGTCCTTACAAGTCCTCAATAGGAATTTCCAGGATTTTAAAGATATACAGAAAATGTTCATACAGTTTGTGAAAAAAAATTAAGGAGCTGATTTAGTGCTGGTTATAGCTCAAAAATAGGCAGTTTTCAACATAGAACCCTAATTTCTGCAATCCAGGGCAAAAGGTTTTGAATACTTAGATTCCTGCTTAACGTATTGAGCAGCTTACAATGAAAGAATCCTTGTCATCCTTTGTTACTAATTCTCAGGTGTCCCAGGGTAAAGCTGGTCCCAGGAGTTTGTGTGATTGTGGCAAACATTTTTGAATTACGTGTCTTGTGCTGGTGCCTTCTGTGCAGCCTCTGTGCCTGTAAGTAAATTAGCAGAGGTGTTTTCTGTGACAAACAGGGTTGTAAATGTGAGGAGCAGAAGCTGGTGGAAGTATGGAGCTGATCCTTGAAGACCAAGATCAAGAGCAAGCTATAAAGGATGTAAGGCCGTTTCTGCTATCATGAGTCCCATGGAAAGTCGAAGTGAATTAGCATCTCTCATAGGAGAGGAGAATGAAAATAAGGGAAGCTGAAGCAGAGCTACTACCTCTGTGAACGTGTTCCTGGCAGAAATGTCTGCCTTGTGTTGCCTACAAAGTTCTTAATACTAGAAGAAGGCTAGAAGTGAAGGTAGTGTAACACCAGGCAAACAGAAGCTCACACAGAAGCTTTTTCTGTTCCCACTGTCTCTGAGAAGAGCTTTCTTTAATCGTATTATGGTAAACCCAGCATCAGGTCTTTCCCTTATGTTGTTTTGACAAGAGAAGGGAACTGGCATGCAGGCTGGATCTATATTAGTGAATTAACCAGCCCAGGAGTGCTCGGGGCCACTGACGCCTACCCTAGTCCTCAGTATGACTTTGGCCAGGGCCAACCAGTACTGTCTGAAACACCTCCTGAGTCTGACTTCGGCCTCCTCACAGGAACAGTCCTAAGAGAAAATGTGAACTTAGCTCCTGCAATTTTGTCTTCTCCAAAGCATGACCCAAAACTACAGGCATTTTTTTCTCTGCTTCTGGTTCTCTGCCTGCCCCTTTTTATGCTTTTGATCACTGTCAGCAGTTCTATTAAACAGCGAATATCCCTCTAAGCACTTCGCAGATGCCAGAAAGAAATGAGCTATTAAATACCAGCCATTAGGGTATAATTCTGTCAGATGCTTTATTCTGGACTTCTGCAAGTGTGATGAATAACAAGCCATGATGTTATCTCTGTGTCCCCTCTTACCAGTGCCTCTCAACAGCATCTTTCTTGGGACATTGCTTTTCACTGCATTATCATCATTATTTCTTAAAAACTCCATTGAATTCTAGTTTCTTCTCTGTTTCCTTCCTTCTCTTAAAGGGACATATTCCATCTGTATTTAAAGCTACTGACCAGAGGTCAAGCTTCTTGTGGAGGCCTTAGAAACCACTCGATTAGCCACTTTGCAGCACCTGTGGGGAAGAAAGTTCAGCAACTGGTGACAGGCTCTGCAGGTGGGCTCTCAGCAGGAGGAACTGAGCAGCTGGTGAGGATGGCACCACCTCATCTGAACTGAAGTACCTCTGAGCACTCACTTACTGACCTATTGCATTTGACCTCTGGATATACTTCAGGATACCTTAGGAGGTCTGGGCATGCCCATAGAGCAGGGAGAAGACCTAACAAATACTGAGTCCGTTTTTTGCCTGCTTGCAGTGGCCCTGTAACTAACAAGCCATTAATAAACACAAGCTCTATGAATATCCAACTTAGAGAAATATACCTTGCCAGAAATGTATATACTCTGTTCTCAGTCCACCAAAGTATTCAGTAAATAACTTACAAAATTTTGTTGTCACCAAATTCATACAAACATAAACTCCCTGGCTTTGACCAGGACTAAAGAACTTTGCATTCTGCCTTACTCTGCAAATACATTTGATTTTGAAAGTAAAATAGGAGAAGCTGACCAAAATCATACTCAGGTGAATTGTCCTCCAGGGACAATATGACACTGGTTGAAATGGAAATGGAAGTGTTGGAAACAGAATGAGGCAGTTATTTCTGTGTGGAAAGACCACATCTGGGAAGGTTAGGTAGGTTGGGAACCAGTGCTGTGGTTCTGAGGCTTTGCTGTCTCTGCCAAGCAGTATCACCTGACACCATTTTCTCCCATGAACAGATTAGTCCATAGCTGTTTACCACAAGAACTGCAGCTCTGTCCTCATGACAGAAAAGCAATTCCTTAGACCACAAACTGCCATTACTCTCATGCACTGCTGTGGAGGTGTTTATTGACCAGGCCAAGTGAAAAGATACCTGGGGAGCTGCAATAACATGCTACAATTATTACCTGACACCAGAATTTCAATCACCACCAAATTTTTGATGCTCTTAATTGAAAATCTCATGAATAATCACCTCCTTTACACATATTTTAATGAATACTAAACAAAAGAAGGTGAATATGCTCTGGTACAATGCTGGTTGTGTGATGTTCATTCCTCAGGCTAGAATCCAGTGCTCGGAATCAAAGAGAAATTCAGCATATGGTCCTGTGGACAATCATCATAACCCCAAAAGCAGTTTAAGACACTAAGATTAGGATTCATTAACAAACTCATAGGTGCTTATGTTCCCATTACTGAGAGAATGTGATCCTGAGAATAGGATGGCAACACTTGTGGTATTGACTAGTGGATGCCATGCCTGGAGCATGACAGCAAATATCTCAATGCAGCATTGGGCAAGGAGCTTCTGAGAAAGTGGTCATTAAAGCTTGAAAACATGCCCTTTGATGTGCACAAATAAGAGCTTTCTTTGAAGGATTATCCAAAGGGCATCTTAGTGCCTCTATGAATCCTGTCAGAGAATCATCATAGAATCATAGAATTGTCCAGGCTGGAAGGGACCTCCAAAGGTCATCTAACCCAACCCCCTCCACAGTCAGCAGGGACATCCTCAACTGGACCAGGTTACCCTGTGTATATAAGCCTATTCTTTAAAAATAGTGTTCTGTTTTAAATTTTGCCCTGAAATTTCAGGCTCCAAGCCCAAGCTTCTCCTGTTATCCAAGGTGTAGTACAACAGTTTCTGCTTGCACAAACTCATATCTGCTTAGAAGCACACTGGAATCAAAGTCATCTCATAAAGCAAGGTTAAACCAAGTCTGTCTGGCAGGTGAAAGGCTGCTGCTTTATTTGCTAAGCCTTATAATCTTTTAACTTGCAGTTCACTGTCAAAGAAGATTATGGAAGAACTACAGCCCATATCCAAGTGTTACAAGTCTATATTTGGTATCACTCTGGACTCCTATAATAAAGATTGAAAAAGATTGCTGAGTAGGAGAGATTGCCAGGTAGGCTGATTGATAGACAAGGAATAGAGCAGCACTGTGGAAGATGTGGCAAAGCAAGTTGTGGATATATCAATGTCAAGACCAATCCTTTCCTATTTCTTTCCTACTGCAGTTCAAAGCTCAATGGCATGTCTGAGATGCTTCAATTTAATTAAAATCAGAAGGTGCTGCACAACTGATTTAAATGCAGGTTTGGATTTTCATCATTTGATAAAGTACACTTTTAACAACCTATTTTTATTCATTCGTTAATAATTAACTTGATTGGCATACCATGTGTGTCTCTCCGGGATTCTTCAGTAGCTTATTGTTGGCCTTCAGGAGGCAGCCTGGGTGTCACAGAATCACAGGATGTTAGAGCTTGGAAGGCACCTCCAGAGATCATCGAGTCCAACTCCCCTGCCAAAGCAGGATCACCTAGGGCAGGCCACACAGGAATGTATCCATGTGGGTTTGGAAAGCCTCCAGAGAAGGAGACTCCACAATAAGAGATGGATTGAAGCTGGAGAAGGGCAGATTTAGAGTGCAAATTAGGAAAAAATTCTTTAGAGTGAGGGTGGTGAGACACTGGAGCAGGTTGCCCAGGGAGGTCGTGGATTCCTCCTCCCTGGAGATGCTCAAAGCCAGGCTGGATGAGGCCTTGAGCAGCCTGCTCTAGTGGAAGGTGTCCCTGCCCATGGCAGGGGGGTTGGAACTAGGTGATCTTTATGATTTCTTCTAACCTAAACTGTTCTATGAATCTACAAGGGTGCAAAGAATATTTCCTTACAGCGTCTGCAGCTGCATGTGCCTACATGTACTCTTACAGAATGTTCTGTGCTAGAAAGGAAATCGAGGGATAGATTAGGAAAGAATTGTAACAAATATGACTGGTACTTGGTCAATATCTAGTATTAGCCCTTTAAAAAGGTGTTTTCCTCTCCTGTTCATAGTTTCTCTGTAAATGCACAAGCAAACAAATGATAACTGAAATAATCCCAACAACTAAAATTTTAAAAATTGTTTAGGGTTATTGTTAAATTGCAAAACTTGAGCTGATTAACTACATGAGTTTGAAGACTATCAATATTCAGATATCACTTTGCTACCTGCAGTGTCACAAGGACTTTCTGATCTGCAGCATAAAATGCTCTGAAATACTGATAAATAATTTAAAGCACACAAAAGCAAACAGCAAGTTGCACCACGATGAGTTATAAAGGGAAAGGTAATTAATTTGGAAAAGTGTGTTGCGTTAACCATGTTTCCCTAAAATTGCTGGAGAATTAAATAGGTCACTAGCTCATAACAATGCATTTTCCCATCCTGATTCCTCTGGAACATTGGTTTTAACAGCAGGGAGCCCTGTCAGAATAGATCTCTGCTGCATGCACAAAAAACTCCAGACACTATCGCACTGCACACATATAGGAATCCCTGCTTTTATAACCCTTTACTTGAGGACTTATTTGCTCCTTCACTTGCAAGTATCAGACAAGGGAACGTTTGCCACTTCGACCACAAATGGCAGATATTTAATTCCCTTATCTCTGTTGTCCTATTTTCCACCCAATCTTGAGTGAAGTAGAAACCTTGGCTATGAAACCAAGGTAAAGGATGGCAGGCAAAACGAAGCCAGGTTGCCAGGCAGTGCCATCTAGGGGTAAAACACCAAGACAGTGTCTTCTGCGTTACTCGAGCTAGAGACCTGATCCATAGTTGCTGTAGGATAAAATACACCATCCTCCAAAGCTGACCTGGCTTTCCATCTCTGTAAGGTGGTCTAAAATTATGTAAATGCCACCTAGGTCCCACTGCGACAACACTTCTGTGAAGTCCTGTAAAAATCTCTGCGTTACTTTAGTGAGATTATTAATAAGGTTGCTGATGTGCATCCTAAATTCTCCGCTTTTGGGTTGGGTTGGGTTTGTTCTTTTATTTTGTTTTGTGTTTGGTTTTTTTTTAGGGTGTTTTCTTTGTCTTGTTTTTAATTATCTCCGTGTAACAAAACTGTGCTTTGATTAATGCATCTGACAGACTGAAAAATTCTGATGAGATTTTGGTAAAAGTGTGTCTTACTGGCCATACAGGTAGACAAACAACAAAATAGATCTAGAAACTAGATCATTCAGAAAGTGACAGCAAAGTTCCCAGGCAGTCACCAGATGTTCTCTGTCTGTTCATCTACCTGACTGCCTCAAAAAAGGTCTCAGTACTTGCAGCAGGATCCTGCTACATGGTACGGTGAAAGGATCTGCTTTGTGGCCATTTGATCATGGCAGCAAGCAGGAGCCCAACACCCAGATGAGATTATTGGGCTACTGCAGCCCTTTTAGACACTCCACTGCCTCTCCTGGAAAGGATGCTCTTTGGCAAAATCCAAACCCAAGCAGCTCTGCTCAGACAGCATGGGGAGGAAGATGTTGAAATATTAATTCCTCAGGATGTGAAGCCTCTTTGGACAGCTAGGTGAGTGCTGCAGTGTGCGCTGGGAGAAGAAAAGTTATTGCAGTAATCAAGACTTGGCGCATCTACCTACTCTGTTTCTTAATTTGCAACATAAATAACACGAAAGCTGCTAAGATGCTGACACATTTAATGCAGAAAAAAAATGTTTTCTTAAGGTCTAGCCCAGCTCAGCTACACAAGCCAGAGCCAAAATAATGGTACTTTCACCTGTACCAGAGAAAGTGTGCCAAGATGAAGAAAAGGTCAACTCCCAAGGGAATCTTTGATCTTGACACAATAGAGAGGTTAAAAAGAAAGGTAACCTCCTCCTTGAAACCATGAATTGAGGTAAAAAGAGACTACATGAGTAGTCTAAGGATATACAGCAAAGCCTGTGTCAGAGCCAGGAAACAAAACCGCAATCAGAAAGCAAAACAAAACACACTATCAGCAGTTTGAAGAATTCAGACCAGAACACAGGGGCCATATTTTTAAAGGAAGGTAAATTAAGATCTGGGACAGCTGGCTGAGGTGAGTCTTGGATCCATGAGCATCACCTTTGGACAGGAAGTCTTTTATAGCTGCTCTGACTCCACCAGAAGCTGCTGGTTGGGTGCAAATACCAGTGGGTAATTTGCAGAAGCATGTAAGTGTCCACCCTCTCTTGCTCTGCACTTTGAGGTAGAAAATGGCCTGTGCTGTGCAGAAGTACATGACAGATTATCACAAGTGCCATAGCTGACCTTAGCCTTTAGGAGTCAAGAGTCCCCCCTCGGTCACTGCATCTCCAGATGCCTCCTCGTGGAATATCAAACATGCTAAAAATCAGTTTGTTACCAAGCAGCATAAGGATGGATTGGGTACTTACTGATGGAAATCTTGGCCAGTTCTTGCAGCAGACAAAAGTGACTACAGCTACTCCTCACCTTACTTCTTGAGGCTGCTGCAGCATGGTTCCAGCACCACTCCAGCCCTCACATGAATGTGAGGGTTGTCGTGACGGTCACCTGTGATGCCACATAAGAACAGACTAACAGCTTTTGCAAAGCCCTGCTTTATACTGCTATGGACAACTACAAGAGATGCAGGGGAGCTTTGAACAGACCACCTGATTTTCTGAAGAAAACAAGAAGTGAGATGTACATGGGCTAGCTCATGTGAGGCACTGACTTGATTCTGCTGCTGCTGCCATGGGAAGCACACACCACCACAGCACAGCCACTTCCACTATGGCTCACCATCTTTTTTCCCTCCAAATCCTTGCTGGCTAAGAGGAAGTCCTGTCTTGGCATTAGTGTGTGGAAATCCATGGCCTGTGATACGCAGAAACTCAATGAGATTATCCCAGCTGTCCCTGCTTGCATTAAAGTCCATTATTCTAAGCTACTAGATCCTCTCCCTCCCCTCAGCCTGAACTTTTGCATCACCTACCGGAAGAGTAAAGCCTGCCATGTATAAGTAATAATTGTAACCACAGCATGTGTGTGCGTGTGTGTGTGTGTGTGTTAGTGAATTTTCACAATATATAAGATCATACTGAGTGATTGATTATAGATGTTAACTGTAATTCTATTACGCTTTTTAAACCACAATAAATGCTGAGCAGCATAGTGTTATCAAGTGTACAATTACAGCTGCTGTGCTTTTTCTACTGAGCTTCTGACTTAGGTTGTGAAAGGTGTAGGGAAAAATCAATGAAAAACAGAAAGAGGCCTGTTTTAATTCAGAGTCAGTCAGTTTGTGAAAGCAGTCACCCTTGGCTTCCAAAAGAAGGACTCTGGAAAGACTCCTCCCTACCTATCTCTCCTCAGCCATGTCCCAACACTGTCTAGAAGCAAGTCTGGACATCTATTCCACCCTTCAAAGCTTCCTTTATCCCCATAGGTTGGAAATTCAGACAAAACCTAAGCCAGGAGAGATGTGCAGGAGATGTGCACTAGGGACAATACTGCCTTTCACATCTGCCACGCATCTATCTACCTTGCTGACATCAGCAAGGCAATCCCCTCCTGCCCAGACAGCCACCTCTTGCACCTTAACACATTTCTCTAAGGTAGATTGTTATTTCTAGCCTGATCACCGAGTGTTCAGAAGAATGTAAAGCTAAATAATGCTGTCCCAGCATGTTAGGTGGGAGAGTTTGGCTGGCCCAGTGACTGAGACATCTTGCTTGGGGTTACACGATCTGAAGAACATGGGACCACATCTCCTGCTGTGATCCTTGTTCCCAAGATGACTTGGGCATCACTGTCAGGCACTTGACTGAGCTGTAAGCACACTACATGGACATACACATACAACAAAATGCTTTGTTATAAAGGCATGCTCAGGAATTGCCTGTATCCTGTTTCTGTATAGAAGAAAGTTTTGTCACAGCATGGGAAAACTCGAATTGGTTTTAAGAAAGACAGAAGACTCTGATATTCAAAGTCCATCACTGAAGCAATTAAAAAGTTCATGACCGCTACCGCTGATCACTTTCAGGACTCACCAGAAATGTCTTTGTCATGGCACAGTCCAGGATGAAAGAATCTCCAGAGCTCCTCCAGTAAACAGAGACAACGTGTAGTTGTTGTAATTTCTTGCTCTGTCATGACATTTATTGAGTGAATTTGGCCACAGTGGGCTTGCTTTTGGCTGTCTGGCTGCTGCATAGTTTGGCACGGCAGACTGCCCTTTTCACTCCCACTCCCTATGGACTCCTGTCTTTTCCCCCTAAAAGACAGATCATAAATGTATTCAAATGAGGGGTGCTCTAAACAGGCAATGAAGCACCCTGCAAGACCACTTGGACTTCCTATTGCTCTACCCTACAATTTAATCTTTTACATTCGAGTTTTGGAGGTGACTGTGAGTGACAGGGAAAGAGGAGAAAACAAGGTATGGTTCAAAGGTTTTGCATTGCCAAGGTGTGAATGAATAAAATATAAACATTTATCTTTCCTCTCTGTTCCCCAAGCAATCATGTGGGGACAGTCGTTCATGTCTTTCTGTGATACGGAGAACATGAAAACAGCCATAGCTCAAGCTTTTCTCCTTTCTCTTCCTTAATCATATTCATCTCTCTTCTGCAGGCCTTAGAGACATGCAATAAATGCTAACACTGACTTTGTAACATACAAATTAACATTTGTCTGACATCCTGTTAATCTGCAACGATAATCAACTGGAGTCTTTTGATCTGGTAAGGGTTGAAGGGAGATTAGCACAGGATGGATAACCCTTTTAATTGATTAAAATGATAAGAGGAAAAAGAGCTAGCTGCTTCCAAAATCCTGTGGCTCAGTGGCCAGAAGACTGCACACAGCGTATTTCCTAAGTCCCCCAGCAACTAAGCAGCTTTGACTAAGATCCCCCATGCACACTATTTCTCACTTTGGGAATACTAGAGGGTGCAGGTCTGGAATTTGCAGAGCAAGAGGCATAATGAAGTCTCCAGCAGTTTTGTGTTCTCCTATAGGGAGTGCATCAGGCAAAGCATATGCAGCAGATTAAAAGATCAGACAGCTGCCCTAGGTTTGCATGTCAGAAAATCAGCTTTGGTTGTTCAGGTATCAGAGGGGGGCAAAAAAGATGAGTTATTTGCATATCTGTGTTTAAAATACACAAGTATTAGGGCAACCTTTTAAAACGACGTGCCAGGAAAGTACATTCTCAGCAGCATCAGTGAGAATTACCCCTTCAGGTTCACAATTATCCCTTCCAAAACCATATGGCAAATTTTAGATACATAAAGAGAAAATAATTCCAGTCTGGTTTTAAAGCACTTAAATTTGCTTCCTGCTGAGCAGAAGCACACAAAACCAGAAAACAGATGCAAGCCTTCTGGGGTGCAGACGATGATGAGAGAACACCAGCTTGTACCTTGAACACGAAGCCACAAGAGAGAATATTTAATTGGGGAGCACCCTGGTGGTCGATTAGTGCAAGGATAGAGTTACATCTGATCATGTGTGCAGCCATTAGAGTTCCTGCTCACACAGGAAAAAGAAAGATGTTTCAGGACTGTGATTGTGCTGTGGGTCTCACTGACTGTTGCCACGTGGTGTGCACCTTCAGGAGGTGTTGGCAATCTGCAAGCACCTGCACATTTATTTACCAGTCTGAGAAGGGAAGGCCAAAGCCTTAGGGTGACAGAATGACAAATTTCAGGCTAGTGTGTAGTGTGTGTGTGGTTGCTTCAGAAACACAGGATCCACTACAGCTTGATTCACTGTCTTTCGACGCGCTCAGCTGTTCTATCCTTCTGGTTCGGCTTACACTACAAGGATTTGTTTTTTTCCCTGTGGAATTTTAGAAACAAGGTCAGTGGGGAGGACTCCTTGTGAGAAGTGCTGCGCAAATACACACCCCAAAGAGAGTCTGCAACTCAAAAATTACACAATGGGTGCTTTTTGCAGAAAAGGTACATGCAGTGAATTGTGTGGGAGCGATGAGAATACTTGACAGAGGAACAGACAAAACTCTTGATTGATGTCTTCTATGAAATCATTAACTCAAAGAAATTAAAGGAGAGACATGGAGAAAAAATAAGTGGATCTGATGTACTTATGGGTACTATCTAATAAGACCACACCCTGCCATTCTTGAAAGTCAGCTGTTGATGTGACATGATCAGGAGAAGGGAGATGGGAAGAACATATCTTCAAAGCATCAGGCTAGAATGGTGGCCAGTGAGCAGGCTGGGATTACCTTTCCCAGTGTAACTAGAGAAAAAGATACAGAATTAACAGTTGTGGGCACCAAAAGGCTGGAGAAGTCTTACAAACATGCAGGTAAGCCAGAAAAAACCCCAAGAGCTCCAGAGAAAGAAGCTTGCATAAAATCCGAACAACAGAATTAAGTCAGGGTTAAGGCAACTTCTTACCAATGGATATGACAAACATGCAGGATGAGTGGTGGTGTCTGTAGGGATCCCACAAGAAAACAATAACATTTGGAAGAAAGAGAATTCTTCAAGATGTCTCTCAACTATGTTGGCTTTGATGAGACATTGAGCTATGTGGGGCAACATGCCAGAGACATAGAAGTTTATAACTGACGGATAATAAAACACTGGATCTATAGACAAGTGACTGGGGACAGCAACTGTGTTTATCTAGGATCATAAAAATACAAAGATGGAAAAGAGGACAGAACAATCCCTACTGGACACAAGATTTCTAAACACACCTGCAGGCACATTCTCCTAGGAACTTCTCTACAGACTCTTCATGTCTTCAAGTAGCAGCACTCACATCATTTGCAACACACCTAAATCCTGTGCACAGCAGCAATTCATGAATCTCTGAGTCAATTCCCACCCCATTTCATTCAATTTCCTTTCTAGTGTAATATGTCCTCCAGTCACCTGGGCTGGTATTCTTATTATTCTCTGCCTCTGCTGATCTTCTTGGCCATCACTTCTCCATGTTATACATAATCTGGATGATAATCAGCCTGTGTGGGCTGCTGTGTTGGTGAGTGATGTGCTGGCTGCTGATACTGTGAATGAACATCTATAGAGTGCGTAATTGAACACAGGCTTGCTATCACCAGGCTGCATGGAACACTAGCCCATTCTTACTGCACCTGGCATTTCAGATGACAGGCACGTGGCACAGGATGGACTTCAGTTTGTTCTGATCTCTTTTTGGAGCAGTGTTGAAGCATAGAGTTTCCTCCACAAACCCTTTCATCTCAAAAGAAGGAGTCAAGCTGTGGATAATGGTCCTAAGCAAACCATGCACTTCCTCCACTAGTTAGTTTAGTTAGTCATTTGTCTTAGCATCATTCACCCGTTAGACTTTTCATACACTTTTATGTATTTGCAGGATGCTATATAAAATGGGGAGCTGAAATCTACCTACTTTATCTCCTGTCTTTGCATAACCCACTAATTTTGTAACAGTCTTAGAGCACCAGCTGTTCAACATCCGATTACGCCGCGTGCTGTGTATAATTCCATCATACTTACACATTCAGATTTCTTTCTCTTAATGCTCATCCCACTGATGACATCTAGAATTCATTTTATCAATATCTGGTTTAACCAAGCCTTTAATATTTTTGTCATTTATCAAGCTGCTGTCTTTTAATATCAGCACCCAGGTTGCCATCAATTTTATCTTCTTATTTACCAAGTAAGCTTCTATAATGCTTAAAATGTAGAAGCCTTTCTGATTTCTCCCAACTCCTTGGCTAGATTTATCTCACTATTCCTATAATTTGCTTCTTCTCTCATTGCATATGCAGATCCACAAGTTCCCCTTACCAAATGTCATTAACACATTTCATGGTGACATTTCTCAACATTGGTCCTTGGTCCAGCTCTCTGATGATCCTCATTAGGTCCTATATTATTATTTGTGGTAACTTAGTGTCTGACTCAACTCGATGTTTGAACATAAGAATCTGTGCTGCTGAGACTAGGTGAGCACAGTGAGTGTGCTTTGCTCAATTGTTTGCGTTCATCCCCAAAACGGCGCTGTGATGATTAATCACAGTTTGCAGGATTTCTATTCTCATCCTGCTAATTGGACTGGGATGCTTATGGCTGACCTTTTTTTCACTCTTTTACCCCTGATGGTGCGTCTGTTACATGACCACATGTGACCACTTGTGTAATTCAGTGTGTCTTGTTACTGCAGCTGCTTAATTAGAGGTCATGTCTTTACAATGAACTGCAGAGGCAGAATTAATTTCTCAGAATGTCATTTTAGGATGGAGATAGTAACATGATTTTTTTTTTTAATTATTTTTTATTTCATCTCCTTGACAGATATTCATAAATATCTACACCTGAACTGGAAATATGTTTGTATCCTTATTACCTGCTTCCAAATGTGATCCTTAATCTGCATGTACATGTCACAAAAGCCAATGGTTTTGATTTGTTCAAACCCCTCCCTTTTGTAATGGATATCAAAACATTTAAGTGATCATTTGTTCTACCTTCCCTCAACTATAAGCCCAGGGTTTCTTTTTTCTGGGCATAAGATTTAGCTGCAGGTGAAAAATTCATTAGGTTCCCTAATTTTTACAGCAGATTGTCACGTGTGTCTGCTGCCTGTGTCTGACTCAAGGCTCTGGGAATAGGTGAGGCTGTAGAACTTTCCTGTATGTCCTCACCAGGACTCCAGGAACTATCAGGCATAATCCTATCAGCTCCCTTTTAGATGCTGGGGAAGAGACTGAACATTCTAATACGCTGGCAGAAGAGGATAAGCAACAGAGTTTTGAATAGTTGCAGTCTGTGAAGTGAGGCTCTCAACGAGACTTTTAGCTGAAAGCTCTCTTTCTGAACGCAAGACTCCCTTCTGCTTTTATCTGTATTGACAAATTCATCACCTCCTTTTAAATGCTGTGACCCACTGACATTTTGCTTGACATGTAGCTCTCAACCAATCCATCAGAGCATCCTGCAGCCTGAAGCTGTGTCATAGATTATTTAGATTTTGCAAAGCAGACAAACTGCTTTGTGAAAAACAGGACGTTCAAGCCTTAATTCTTTAATACATTTTTTTCCTCTTTCCAATCCAAATTAGGCCTCATTTCCCAATGACTCATTTTATAGATGCTTTTCAAATGTGCTTTTTCACTGATACTTTCCAACACCATTAATTTCTACTCCTCTAATACCCTTTTTTAATTTTCATTTTTACTGAATGAAAAGTGTCTTTCCTCCTCCGCATCAGACTGAGTGACATTTTCACTGAAGGATTTCATGTTATGTATGTGGTTGTATCAGGAGGTGTGTCCACATGCTGGCATCTGATGGTTTGGGGCCGGTTTATAGTAATGCAAACCAGAAAGACTTTACCCAGCAGGGCCTTCCAGTGTGTCTCCAAACAGACCAGCCATCTCCCAGCCCAAAGGGTGCCCCTCTGGGCCCACATTAACAGAGGGACATCAGTCCCTCCTTAGCAGGGGAGAAGGGAGGAAATGGTATCAAGCAGGAGTGACAAAAGCTATAAGGTTACTCTTACCAGAGAATGGCGATGGACTCACTTGAGGGAAGGGATGCCATCCAGAAGGATCTTGACAGGCTTGAGAAGTGGGCCAGTGCCAACTGCATGAGGTTCAACAAGTGCATGGTCAGGCCAGTCCTAGGCACAAATACAGGTTGGGTGCAGAGTGGGTTGAAAGTAATCGTGAAGAAAGAGGCTTGGGGATGTTGATTGATAAGAAGCTCAACATGAGCCAGCAGTGCCCTCATGCAGCCCAGGAAGGAAGTTGTATCCTGGGCTGCATCGAGTGTGGCCAGCAGGTCAAGAGAGGTGATTCTGCCCCTTTACTCTGCTCTGGTGAGACCTCACCTTGAATACAGTGTCCAATTCTGATGTCCCTGGCATAGTAAGGACACAGAGCTGTTGGAGTGAGTCCAGGCAAGGGCCACAAATATGATGCAAGGGCTGGAGCAAATATGATCCAAGGCTGCTATGAGGATAGGCTGAGGGAGATGGGGTTGTTCATCCTAAAGAAGAGAAGACTCCAGGGGGAACTTATAGCCGCCTTCCAATACCTGAAGTGATCTTACAGGAAGGCTGAAGAGGGACTTTGCATAAGGATATCTAGCAACAGAACTAGAGGGAATGGTTTTAAGCCAGGGAGAGTAGATTTAGACTGGATCTTAGGAAGAAGTTCTTCAGTGTGAGAGTGGTGAGACTTTGAAACAGGCTGTCCAGAGCGGTTATGAATGCCCCTTCCTGGAGCAGGGACAGATGGGATGAGACCTTGGGTAACCAAGTCTAGTTGAGAGGCATCTCTGCCCGTGGCAGGGGTGTTGGAGTAGATTATCTCTGAGATCCCTTCCAACCTAAGCCATTCTATAACATCTACGTATTTAATACAACATGTAGCTGCAGTTGGACACCAAATAGACCTGCCCATCTACCCGTAATTATTTTTCCATTCAGATACTTCTTGCATCAAAGTGAACAGGAAATTGGCCAGGTCAGTTCTCGTGTGTCAGTCAGGCAAGCTCCTTGGCTCTCTCATGCTGTAGCTTTCAGGATGGTTTGGCACCTTTGCAGATGTGAAATGCAGCATGGGAACACATCAGAAGACCATTTGAAAATTGGACAATTGCATTGTCTCATAGTCCCGAGACAACTATGTTCACATCTTTCATAATAACCAAAATGCCTGCCTTCTACCATAGATACCCAGAAAGCTGGAGATACTTGGGATCATCCAGTCCAGAAAAGCAAGTCTCTGCCCTCATTTTCCAAAAGACATCAAATGGTAATGTTTTCCATTCAGAGACGTTTTTGCCATTTGTTCGTCTTTGGATAAATATTTGCTTCCCAAAATTTATGCCCTCTCTCCCAGCTTGGGTTTATAGTGTATCTGAAGTGGTTTCACATATGGTACTGCAGAAGGTTTTGATAGTCACAGATGGTGCAGCTACAAACATTTGAAATCTGTCTCACTATCCAGACCTTTAATACTCATCAGTCTTCCAAAAGGAGTTAGCAAATGCAATTCACTCATAATGCACACTAAAAGGTAGTGAGCTGAATGAGTTGTTGGGAATTAAAAGAAACTAAAGAAATCTTGTTTCTGTCTCTGTAGCTCCAGCAATAATACCAGGAGGAGAATCACTTCACAGTGAGTAAATCAAAGGATAAGTTTTAGTTGGCCTTTCTGAGCTTCACGTTCCTTTCCTTCATTTGGTTTCAGTCAGGCCTCTGCAACTAAATGACATTATTTCCATTTTAGCATATTAAATTTTGCTGGCATTAAAAGAATAGAAGGGAAGAGCTTGTACATGAAGCACCTAAAAAAGCTATCTAAGAGGAAAAGCAAAGCAGAATTATTAGGCAGGAAAAAAATTGACTCAGTTATTAGTGCACTTACAAAGACATTTAAAATAATGTGTCCTGATAGAAAAACCCAGATAATTTTTGTTTTCTGTGCTACATGAGTACCAGTGCACAGCAGAACCCACCCTGGATGAATCCTTTACACAGAAACCTCTCGCTGGGCTGAAGTGGAGGGAAGGGCAGAGACAGAACCAGCCATAATACCCTATCTTAATACCCTGGCATTCCAAACACATAGTTCAGCTATGGTGAAGCTGTACTTCAGAAGTGTACCAAGCCCAGACTGGGTACTCACATTGAATTATCTGCGGGCTGAAGGCACTGAGGGTCTAATGAGCTCTATGATGGGAAGCTCCTTAGAGCAAACACAGGGAAGGATAGAAGTGGGTGGATAGTAAATTGAAATTTGTTCCCACAGACAGTGTTATCTGGAAATTCCCAGAGCTGGGAAAGGAGACCAAGCAGAAAGTAAGACTGAGCTTAAAAGAATTGGAACAAAGGAGGCTTAAAATTCAAGAGCGCACTCTGGGATGTGGGGGAAAGGAAGCAGAATATGAGGATTACACAGATCTACTATGGCTATAGGAATGGGTAAAGAAATAGACTAAGTTTAACAGCTGAAACTTTGCTGGAAAGGAAAGAATGAAAAAGGTGGTGAAGGAAAGATGAGTCTAATTCCCAAGGATGAATGAAATGCATGCAATGGTGCCTTAGCAGCCTGCATGCACATCTTGCAGTGAAAGAAGGGGGCAGATTTGGCCTGGGTGCCAGAGGAGAAGGTAATGACTCCTAGAGCCAAGACCACAGCAGGATGAGCAGTGATGAAACGTCTGTAACTAAGTCTGTCATTATATTCCATGCTGTCCTGTATGGCGGAGCCTGCTCAGTGGGTGCTGCAGCAACCAAGACATCCCTTCTGCTTGTGGACCTCTGCTTCCTTCAAGCTTCCCAGGATGGGAGCCACAGGGAACAGCCACGGGCAGAGAGTGGGAAAGGAGAGCAGCAAGGCTCAGGCAGGCAGGAATAGCAGAATAAAGAGGCACTGGCTCACATCCCTCACAGGCTTGGTCTTCCTTCCCATCCATTGGCAGCAAGCAGTTTTAGTTCTTGAGCTTGACAGTTTCCAAAGTGGACAATGTACCGTAGAGTGTGTATTTGATGAGGACTCACACATCCACCTGTAGATCTTGCTTCCTAGACTTCAAATGGCTGGGCAAGTATCATGACTTGAGCACGAGTTACTGTGCTGAAAACAACATCTTTTTGCAACCAAGGGAGTGAGAAGAGAGACCAGGTTGCTCTCTCGCTGTATAAACTTTCAGATTTACATAGTACAGCTTGAAACTCTAACTCTTCTAATGAGGAAAATATGCAGTCCACTGAACATTAACTGGTTTGGACACTATTACTGTAAAAATAAATAATCAGCCAACTTTATCTCTGAGTAGAAAATTCTGCAGTGGGAAGACTGACTGAATAACTGGCATGATTGCTAAGGAAGAGATGGAAATAACAGTTTACAGTTCACAGGATCTCAATGGACAATCAACGTGGTAAATTAGGATGTGGCTGAAATGATAGATACAGTAATTAAAATTGGCCATGAATAATAGAACGCAGTTCCTCTAGAATAGAATAAAATGGTGCCACCAGACAGGAACAGAATGCTGTGCAAATGCACAGAAAAATTTAATCTTTAAGAGAAATGTCAATTGCTAGGATCTGTTCAGCATCTTCACTGACACTTTTCACAAGCTTATAACAGGCAGCTGTAAACTATTGTGGGAGAGGAATTTAGTGTAATCGCATCTCATCCTTCTGAAAGGCACATCTAAAGCTGATGCTAAGGTGTCTCTGAATCACCATTCAGATGAAGTCTATTCATTTCAGCTGGTCACTGTCTGACTGCACTCCCTCCTTTAGTCTACTGCTCTCTCTCAAACTGCAGAAGTGTGTTATGAAGAGAAGAGCCACAAGTCCTGCTGTTCCTGCACAGCAGCTGTTCACAGCCAGCTCTGGGGCTGCTTTTTATGTAACAAGAGAAAAATCACAAAACCAGAAAAAGTAGAGGATTTTATCTGTTCTGTCTGTTTTCCTACAAAACCGCTGTTGGACGTCACTGCCAACGAGAAGCAGAAGGTAAGGCATCCAAGCTGGAGGAAGACAGATTTAGATTAGATGTTAGAAAAAAGTTCTTGACCATAAGTGTGGTGAGACAATGGCACAGGTTGCCCAGGAAGTGGGTGGAAGCCTCATCCATGCCTGTTTTTAAGGCCAGGCTGGATGTGGCTCTGAGCAACCTAATCTGGTGGAAGCTGTCCCTGCCCATAGCAGGGGGGTTGGAAGTAGGTGACCTTTGAGGTCCCTTCCAACCCTGGAGTTTTTTTCCTGCCAGAATTGCATCACTTTAAAATTTTGTCCTTTCTCTTGTCCAGATTACAGTGTCCCAATGAGGATTACCTGTGGCATCTCTAATGCCTTTTAGCTAATGGGAGTCTTAACAGATAATTTTGTATTAGGTGGGCAGATGTGCGCCTTAGTGATGCAGGGGGATTTTAGGAGAACAAGAGCATACAAAACAAAAAATGGTTACTAAGACCATAGCAACAAGATAGGAGTATTCAGTTTTAATGCACTGGAAAACAGAAAAAATGCCTTACTTACTTTGCAGGTGACCTTTTAACTTTCTCCACTACGCTCTTTTCCATTGCTATCCTTGTGAGCATGGGACAGACATCAGCTTCTCTCTGAAGGTATCTGTGTAGGCACATGAGTGCATGAGAATGCTATGAGATATGCCAAACCTGCTTATCAAGCCCAGAATGCACCAAAACCCTATTATTTAAATATAAAAACTACTTTGTCATGAAAAGGAGGGTTGAACACATCTACTATATAGGATCATAGAATCACAGAATTGTTTTGCTTAGAAAAGCCCTCTAAGATCATCAAATCTAACCATCAACCAAATGTCATTAAAACATGTTCCCAGGTGCCATGTCCACACATTTCTCAAACACCTCGAGAGACAGTGACTCCACCACCTCCCTGGGCAGACTGTTCCAATGCTTGACCACTCTTTCAGTAAAGAATTTTTTTCCTAATATCCAACCTAAAGCTTTCCTGCACAATTTCAGGCCATTTCCTCTTGTTTTATCATTTGATACTAGGGAGGAGAGACCAGCCCCCACCTTACTACAACCTCACTTCAGGTAGCTGTAGAGATTAATGACAACTCCCCATAGCCTCCTCTTCTCCAGACTAAACAATCCCAGATGCCTCAGCTGGTCTTGACAAGGCTTGTTCTCCAGGCCCTCCACCAGAGCCAAATCCTCATCACTCCCCCTCTAGAACTAAATCAGATAGCAGCTCCAGTTTTGGAACTCCACAGGTTTCCTCTGTTCCAAGGGCAGCCACCAAGACTTGACTGAGATTTATAAAACCCAGGTGGGGGGGATGGATTTCACTAAACCCAAGGGTGGCTCAGTGCTGGAGAATAAGACAGTAAATTTGAGATTTGGTATAGAAGCACCACAATGCTTGCAGCATACCTCTTTATCTTTCTCTCTCTTGCACTACATGCAGCCTGGCAAACCTTTGGTTTCTCCAGTTATTTGCTAACGATCTATTATGTTGTAAACAGTCTTGGTTTGCTGTGTTGGGGTTTGTTTGTTTAATTATTTATTTTATTGAGCTGTTTCTAATGATTCAAAATTAATTGTAACAGCCCTAAATTTTCAATTCAAAGGAGCTGAAATTATTTCCCAGGCTTTTCCCATAGGCAGAGGCACACTGGTAGCACAGTTCTGGTGAATCAGATTTAATGGGCATTTTGAGACAAGCATGGCTGCAATTATGCCCAGAGAATCCCTGCCAACTTTTTAATGGTTTATTTTTATTGTAAAAGCAGCTTTTAAATACCTTTGTTTCTCCTGGGATGGAAATTATTGTTTTAGAGTGTTTAATGACACATTTTTCCTAAGTCACCTAGTAAACTATTTCTCATTACATAAAAATTACAAGCCATAATTCAATAAAATGTAGAACCAACACAAAGGAAAGTGATGGAATTAAAAGTATCTGTGTTTGCTATACTATGTCCAGCAGTTATTATTTTTATGTTACTCCTGATGTTTTTAAAGTGCTTATGCAAACATTCAGTGAATAATAAAACCTAAGAACTCCTTATTGCTCTATCCTTATTTTATAGATGAGGAAAAGAAGGCACAGAAGTGCCCTGCCCAGTGCAACCGGGGCACAACAACAATTAGAATTCCTGTTCACATCTCTTCACTGACTCCTGAAAGTGCTTTATCAAGAACAACCACCTCAATATGTGCTTGCAGCCGAGAGGGCCAGCTGTGTCCTGGGGTGCATCAAAAGCAGTGTGACCAGCAGAGCAAGGGAGGTGATTCTGCCCCTCTGCTCTGCTCTCATGGGACCCTACCTGCAGTACTGTGTTCAGTTCTGATGCTCCCAAAATAAGAGGGATGTGGAGCTGCTGACGCAGGTCCAGAGAAGGGCCACAAAGATGGTGGAGAAGTCTACAAAGGGCTGGAGCACCTCCCTCATTGGTATGCATTTACATTGGATTGCTCCAAAAGTGCAATGTGTATTTGTTCAGTCGGAAGGACTCCTGCTAATTTTTCAATGGCACTGACTCTGCTGGAGAGATTTTTTGTTTATATATATAATTGTTCTGAATGCAATGCACTTCTGATTCATTTTGATGCTGTTTGGATAGCTGTGAAGAGAAATAAAATGGCACAATTCTGTTTTCCTATGCTGCTTCCAAAGTCACATAATTATTGCAAATATTGCCTGAGATACCCGCTGAGACAATCAGAGGACTTAATTTTAGATGCAGTAATAGGTATCTGAAGACTGCAAGCAAAATGGTGCTCTGAAAAGTGATGGAGGAAGTGTTGGAACAGATACCATCGCTAAGCACCATCTACCTATCCACTCCCAGCCAGAGGTTACATATTTTGAGACCACTGCTAATTTTCATGTCAGGTATACTTCACATTGCCATAATGAAATTCTGTAACTCTCCTTTATGAGTAACAGCACAGATATTTGTGTGCTAATTGATGTCTGCTTCAATCTCGTTATCAGGAACAATGTGCAGTTATTCCTTCAGAGACATCATTTGTAGATTGACTGCCTTCTTAATGTTATGAAGCAGCCATTCAACGAAAGAGAGAAATGAGAAATTTTCTGCTGCTTCTTAATTTTACACCTCTCAGTGTGAGCGTGTGTCTTAGCGTCACTTTTCATTCAGAACCACCACCAATTTCCCCACTGCTGTCAGAGGAAATGCACTCACACCTGCGTCACCTCTAGAGTTCATCCCAGAGCCCACGCCTCCAGAGACAGACCTTGTTCTTCCCTTTGTCCATACTGCCCCACATAACACCAGCTCTTTGTTACAGACTTCCTTCTCCCTCCCGCAAATGCCCTGCTCTCATTTTCCTTACAAAATCTAAAGCTTGGTGCCTGGACCATTTTGCAAAAGGGCAACTTGCCTCCTCACACCGTGGGAGGAATAAATTGCCTATCAAGGTGGAGAGGAAAAGTGAGAGAAAAGGCTGGTACTTCAGTGACTAAACCCCTTCAACACTGCAGTTAAAAACCCTTCTTGATTACATTTTTTTTCTTCTTTAATCAGTTGTGTTCAGTTCGCAACATAGAATCACCTAACCACAGAATGGTTTGAAGGGACCAATAAAGGTCATCTAATAAAAGCCCCCTGCAGTCAGCAGAGACATCTTCCACTAGGTCAGGTTGTTCAGAGACTTGTCAAGCCTGACCATGAATATCTCCAAGGATGGGTCCTCAACTACCTCTATGGGAAACCTGTTCCAGTGTTCCACCACCCCCATGGTAAGGAATTTGTTCCTAACATCCAATCTAAATCTGCTCTTCTTTCATTTCAAATCATTGCCCCTCGTCCTATCCCTGCAGGCCTTTATAAACAGTCCCTCTGCAGCCTTCTTGTAGGCTCCTTTCAGGTACTGGCAGGCTGCTATCAGGTATCTCCAGAGCCTTCTCTTCTCCAGGCTGAATAGCCTGTCCCCATAGGAGAGGTGTTGCCTCAGTCTGTTGCCACAGAAGAGGTTCTCCAGGCCCCCCAAGTCATTTTTGTGGCCCTCCTCTGGACCTGCTCTGTCAGGTCCATGTCCTTCCTGGGCTGAGGTTCCAGAGCTGGATGCAGTAGTACGTCTCAGCAGAGGAAAGTGGCAGAATCACCTCTCTTGACCGGCTGGCTGCACTGCTTTCAATGCAGCTCAGGATGTCATCGGCCTTCTGGGCTGCATTGCACTGCAGTATCACTTGGTCAGAGGCAGAAACATGATTGCTGCCCAGAGGTGGATGGAAAACAGCTATCCTTTAGCTTAGGATCCTTAGCTTAGGATCCATGGCATACCTCAGAGTGACCTTCTGTGAGGTTTACACTGGAATTAGTAGCGTCCTCTGTATATGGAAGTTTCAGGCATTGCTAGAAGAAATGCACTCACGCAAATACAAAGGCTTGGTGCTGAAATACTGAAAAGCAGTTTTATGTTGTGCTTGAGTATGCCCTGCCACTGAGAGGTCCACTAGCAAGGCTCCATGCTTCCTGGGGGCAAAGAGCTCTGAGTCCAGGAGGCAATTTTGTGAATTTCACAGAAATAATTGGGGAGAAAAAAGAAGCCGATTCTAAATCATACCTTTAGGAGTTGTTATCTAGAGGGAAAAAGTACTGAGAGGTCTTTTGATGATTTCTCATTTTCATGCCCTGGGTATCTCTGAAATACAAACTGCTGCACCCGGGTCAGGGCAATCTCAAGCATGAGAATATACTGGGCAAGGAGTGGCTCAAGAGCAGTCTCCAGGAGAAGGACTCGGGACTGTCAGTTGCTGAAAAACTCAAGATGAACCCACAATGTGCACTTGATGCCCAGGAAGCAGCCATGTCCTGGGATGCATCAAAAGCAGTGTGGCCAGCAGGATGAGTGAGCTGATTCTGTCCCTCTGCTGTGGTGAAACCTCACCTGGAGTGCTGCATCCAGTTCTGGTGTTCCAAGAATAAGAGAGACATCAAACTGCTGGAGCAGGCCCAGAGGAAAGCTATGAAGATGATCAGAGGGCTGGAGAATCTCACTGATGAGCACAGGCTGAGAGAGTTGGGACTGTTCAGCACAGAGAAGAGAAGGCTCCAGGGAGTCCTTAGAGTAGCTTTCCAGTACGTGGAAAGCACCTACAAGAAAGACAGGAAGAGACTTTTTACAAGGGCTTGTAATGATAGGATGAGAGGGAATGGACTAAAGCTTGAGGAGGGCAGATTTAGACTGGAGATTAGGAAGAAATTTTTCACAGTGAGGGTGCACCAGGTTGCCCAGTGAGGTTGTGAACAGCCCCTCCCTGGAGGTATTCAAGGCCAGGCAGTATGAGACCTTGAGCAACCTGGTCTAGTGGAAGGTGTTCCTGTCCATGAGAGGGGGTTTGGAACTAGATGATCTGTAAGGTCCCTTTGAACCTACATCATTCTCTGAACCTATATATTTATGGAATTACAGATTTTGGATTCAGAGCATGGCATGAATTTATCCATTTTCCCTGGTATCCTGTCACCAAGCAGACAAAAGCAGACCCCTCAGGAAGAGGAAAAGGTCAGATAGCTAATGATGCTTGCCCAGAACACTTTTCTAGCACCAGGTACTCCTTGAGCCAGGGATGAGTTGTTTGTAAATTATAGCCCTGATGTTTGGGGTTGTGGGGTTTTTGTTTGGTTTTTTTTTTTTTCAATCAACTTTTGAACTCATACAGATGCTTTCCACCTGAAGAAAAATCTGCAGTTTACCTACACCACGTGAAGAATCTCGTCCTTTCATTTGGATGCCTCTGTCTGCCATCTGCTTACTTCTCCTGTTAGGCTGCCATTGTTGCTTTGGCAGACATCATGAGCAGGCATTCCCCATGCACCTCTCTGTGCATTTGCAGAAGATATGCCACCTCTCCCTAATCCACACTCCAATTTCCCTCTTCACTGAGCTAATGTTCACTTAGCTCTTGTTCCAGGTTTTTAAGAATAGTCCCTTGGTTTCGAACATCCCTGTCACCCTGTTCTGTATCAATCTTTCTCAGTTACTGTCCATGTTTTCTGACATTGAGGGATGAGACCTGCACACAGCAGTTCAAGATGAAGCCGAACCATGGATTTGTACAGCTGGGTAATGAGATTCTCTGCCTGTTTCAAAGGCTGCTGTGTCTTAAAACTGATTATCCAGTGTAGCCTTGCCAACCCCTGTATGCATATTGTTTGGAGACCTGTAATTATGTAAGAGTCTCAGCTTGCATTTATGACTTGCATAAACAAGTTTCTGCCTTTTGTGACTAGAGGAAAAGGCTACAGGAGCTAAAACCTGTAACTTTGAAATCAGAAACCAAGAGAGAAACAGAGATGCATTATTTGACTGCTTCAATTTCACTCCTTTAAACCTGATTTTGTCATTTGAGAATGAATGCAATATTTGTGTGTGTATTATTAGTATTGCAGAATTTTGTGCCACTTGATGTACAGATCGGCTGATCTATGGTGAGCAGAGCTCATTTCTCAGTGCACAAGACATACTGTCACCCACAGATGAGATCCCCAGCTCCATATCTAGTGTGTCCTTGTGTTTTGACCTCTGTGTTCTTTCCACACTCAATCTCAGACTGCAACCAGCCTGCTACTGATGGGGTTTAGAAGTAGAAATACTTCTGCAATCATATTACTCTGTGTAGCTGCGTATGTAAAACTAACGAAGGACGAGTTGTGAAACCTCTGCCCACCTGGAGGCACTGAAATAAGGAAATAACGACTCTTACAGAGACCCTGAGAGCCCAAGATAAGGAAGCAAAGATGCTTACAGACACCCTGAAACTGGCCAGAACCAACTTAGTTGTGGCTCAGTGATAAGCTATACAGCTCAGCACATTTTGCAACCAAGAGGGCAGGGCAAGGGAGGCTATCTCCTTCATCCCTAGGACAGCAGAGAACACCACCAGTGTATCACCCACCCACATAAAAGATAAGGACCGCAGGCAGGCAGATGTAAAACACCTCTCTGAAGTACTTTGTATATGCATAAACTCCTCCTGAAACTCTCATGAGAATATAATAAGTAACAACATATAAACCGCAAGGTTAGGACCCAGGGCGCACACGTTCTTTGGCAGAGATCCCCTGTTGTCCTGGGAGGGCACAAAATCTTGCCAAATTAGTTCAAACCCCTGCTCTCCTCCTTCTGTAGCAAGGTCTGGGGTGCGAGCAGAACAGTGGAGGGTTTGGCCCAATAAAGCTCCGAAGGCTAAGTACTTGCCACATGACCAAGTCAGGTGTTTTGTGCAGGGGTGGACACCTAGGGACAGGACTTTGAATTCATTGGCCAAAACAATGGATGATAGTGTCTATTGTCCAGTTTCACTTTCAAAATAGTGTATTTCAGGAGGTGATTTAGAGCCATTGTTCCCATTTCCTGTTGCCTTTCACCGGGACTGGAGGACTATTCGCAGCTCTTTCTCAGCAGCCACATGTTTGCGGCTTGCACTGCAGTTTGCACCAGCAGCCAGCAGCAAGGCAAATCTTTCCTCCTTCTCCACCGGGAAACTTTGTATCTATCGCATCAGTTAGTATATCCTCCATAGGCATGGTTAGAATTTCCCCTGTTATCAGGTTCCTATTTTCCAAGTTCTGACTGTTTAAACTGTTTTAACTCTTTAATTATGTATCAGTTAGTATATCCTCCATAGGCATGGTTAGAATTTCCCCTGTTACCAGGTTCCTATTTTCCAAGCTCTGACTGTTTAAACTGTTTTAACTCTTTAATTATGTGTTTAGAAATAACCTTTGTGTAATTGCTTCTTGTTGATCAAACATCCAAAGAATCTCAGGGAATTTTCCAGATTTAAAAAATATTAATTTTTTTTTAAATAATATCCATACAATCTTATTAATAATTAATAACCAATTATTAATAATCATAACACCCGTGCACTTAATAAACATACCTGCTTTATAATCTTTGGGGTTATAATGTTTTTAATCCCCGTGTCTCACTACTAAGAGATGTTCTTGCACATGTGGACTCCCAAACCTGCCCAACAATAGTTTCTGGAGAGCAATGACTGATCCAGAATGTCTCAGATGGATTCTAGGGCCTGCAGTCTTTAGGTTCTGATGTCACAGCAGTATTTGCAAACTAAAGTAGTGAGGGCAATCCCTCCACGTTACTCATCTGACCCCATCTGACAGTGAAATGTGAGCAGATGGAGCCCTTCCTTGAGAGCAAAACCCTAGTCCTGATGATTTTTTAAATAAATTTCTGCCTTTTGCCTATATCCTGAGGATCATATCTGCTTGTGCAAGCTTGTTGAAGTCGAGGTCAGATGATGAAGCTAAATAGGACCAGACAAAAGAGCTTTTATCACATGCTGCCAACTTACAGAACGAAGTAGAATGGATGCAGGAAAACAGATAAGCAACGTTTTGATGCAGCCATACAGAGGCAGCTGGTATCAAAGCAGGGTCTTTGGCAATAAATGCCAACCAATTTAGTCTGAAGTACTCTTGCTCAGCTGCCTGAGGACCCTGCATGATGGATGTGAAATGATAGTGCTAATGTAACAGGTACTTATTCTACAGTCTTCTTTGCAGAGCTGCAATTAGCTGCAAGGCTTTTTTTTTTTTTTTCAAGCAGTGCTATTACTATTTTTATTTATATTGACCCTTGAATCCTATCCAAACAGCCATAATGTTCTGTTGGACTGTTCATATTACTTACCAGATGCTTAGGAAAAAATATAAAGGCAGAGAAGTTGTTCTGTAACTAGTTTAATAAATAATCTAGCTTGTGCAAATAAAATGTCAAGACAACAGCTCCTTTGATTAGTCTTACTAAAATGCCATTTCCAACAGCCCTCCTTGGAAATTAAGTAGAAGGAACTCTAAGGAGAAATGTGTGCACACATTCCTCCTTGTTTACAGCTAGGAGCTTGTGCACTCTGAGTCATAGAATCATAAATGTTGGAAGAGACCTTTAAGATCCTTGAGATCAAAGGTAACCAAACTACCGTGACCATCACACCTGCAGCTCCATACCTGAACACTTCTTGAATACCTCCAGGGATGGCAACTCCATCACCTCCCTGGGCAGCCTGTTCCAATGCCTCACCACTCTCTCAGGAAATAATTTTTTCCTAATACCTGACCTAAAGCTCCCCTGGCAAAACTTAAACCTGTTTCCTCTCATTCTATTGCTAGTTTCTTGGGAGAATAGACCAAACACCAGCCTCATTCCAGCCTCCTTTCAGGGAGTTGTAAAGAGCAATAAGATCTCCCCTTAGCCTTCTGTTCTCCAGACTAAACAATTCCAGTGCCTTCAGCAGCTCCTCATAGGAAATGCCCTCCAAACCCCTCACCAGCCTTGTTGGTCTTCTCTGAAAACAAACCTACGTTCAGTGCTATTTTTCCCACTGGAATAATACTCTTATATTTCTGGGAGGTTCCATTCCACTTCACACCTCCATCTTCTACTGGCCCCACTGACTCTGGAAGATTTTCTCCTTTAGGTACTTTTAAATCTTTATTACTTTTTATCTTAATTCAGTAAATTGTTTCTGGAATTTTTTTCTGGCATTCCATAAATTATGATTATATACAGAGTTCATTACCTTTATCATTCTTTGTGCTTTTGAAGGATGTTCATTAACACTTTGTATGTTTATTTGGTCATCTGTGTTGTTCCTCTGCATGTGTTTGGAGTTTATGAAATCCTTGATTTACCTCTCCTATGAGGACAGACTAGGGGTGCTGGGGTTGACCAGCCTGGAGAAGAGAAGGCTCTGGAGAGACCTAATGGCAGCCTGCCAGTACCTGAAGCGAGCCTACAAGAAGGCTGCAGAGGGACTGTTTATAAAGGCCTGCAGGGATAGGATGAGGGGCAATGATTTGAAATGAAAGAGCAGATTTAGATTGGATGTTTCAATTTTGTTTTTCCTACAGGGATGGTCACTATGGAAAATTGAGCCTAGTCTTCAGCTCTTACATCTGGAACCAGGTCTGTGCACTACTTGGGAGCATATAAAATACTGTTTCACCTCTTGTAGACTTTCTGGATAATCTTCTTCATTTCTCCATCATTGACAAAGTCTAAAACTTTTGAGGTTTTTCCAGCTCAATCTAATATTTGTCTTCTGATCTCCTATTTCCCTTCCCATTTTGTACCTTCCCTGTTGTTGCCATTTTGGTTGGCTGAGCAGTAGCCTAGATACCACACTACCCTTACTTAGGCAGAATATTTTGAGTAGAGATTCTTATTTCCACAGAACTCAGCTTAGTTGAATAATACAACCTGCTCTGGCAACTTTATATGGTTTACATCAGAGAATTAGCCTGCTAGGTATTCCTATTCCCTTGATTATCTTCCATTCTACAAGCTTTTGAGGTGCCTGTTCCAGCAATACCATTGTTTAAGGCCACATATTCCACTACAACTTGTTCTTTGAAACAACATTCCTGAAGTTTCTTTTTAAGAACAAAACCCAAAAGCGCAGACACTGGGAAAAACAATAAAAGTGATCATTGGATTAAGTCAGATTTATTCTCATGATCCAGTGGCCAATAAAAAATTCTATCAGTGATGTTAAAGCAAAGCTTAATTATAAGTTAGGAGTTAGATAGCATATAGATAACTCCTAATAATAAGTGCACTGAAATGCTGGCAGAGGCTGGCTACCAAGGATGCAGAAGCTCCTTCGCTGAAGGCTTTTCAGACAAACTGTCTGGTTCTGCTTCAGTCCAGGAAGCCAAACCATGTAACTTCTTCCAACTTTACTGTCTTAACTACAATTAATCTGGTCAGCTTCCTAGCTAAGTTTCAAACTTACATAGTCCAGCTAACTTTTCTGCATGCCACAAATACAGTCTGACACTGACATTGTTTAGATTTCCTGAAGTCCTCAGGCCATAGTGAGTCAACCAACTAGCTATTAAAAATAAAAACATTTAAAATAGACACTCCTCGTCCAAGAACTTTCAACTCTCACATTTCCAAATGTGGAAAACTTAGTTTCAAAATACCTACTGTAAATATTATTTCAAATGTTATGACATTGTATCCTTCAATCTGCTGCATACTATCTAAAATGAAGAGAGGAAATGTGAGAGGCACATGGGTTACTGAATTTAAAGCAGCAATTGCTAATAAATTCATCCATTCTAATAGAAGGTGTTAATAAATTAGATAATTAAGCAAAGAAAATGGAGAACCTTAAACATCCCTTTATGTATGCTCAAGTGATGCCTTTGCATAAGTCTTGTAATAACACAAGAATTGTCGTGAAGTTTGTCTCCAGACTCAGTCCATAAATGTGAGCATTTCTCCCTGAGGTTCGCACTAAGTAGGAAAAGCATAAACAGCTCTAACAGACCACACCTTCAGAGAATCTGCCCTCAGGGAAACCCACAACAGTCTCGAGGAGCAACAGCCTAGCATCCTGCTTTACTTTGCCTTTGAGGTGGGATAGAAAGGACATAGCCCCTAGCAGTGAGACAACAAAGCATGCAAGGTGTTCTGGCCCCTCTCAGTGCCTCCACCCACAGCCTTCCTTGGCTTTGACTCACCTTGTGCTGAGATGCAGCCAGTCTCCATGGGAACCAGCACCTTCTCCTCTGTCAGAACCCTGAGAGCCCAGACTGCTGGCTCGGCTCTGATGGACAGCAACAAGAGCTTCTGCCTTCCAGGATTCACTGGGTTTGGCCAATGGACCTAGATGTCCAAGCTCCTAGTTCCTCCCAGTTCTTCCTTGTAGTGGTTTTGCAGTTACCTGCCCCCCCACCTTTTGTAAACCCCGGCTAAGACTCAGAAAACACTGGAAGTTGATAAATGAAGCTTTATATTTACAGCAATGCACAATATACAAGCAAATATTTACAAGATATAACAGATATTTACAGATATATACAGTGAAAAGGTAATACAGACACCACACCCCTCCCAGAGACCAAAATTCTCAAGAGAGGGTAACCAAACTCCCCTACCACCTTTCCCCTCTTCCCCAGTCTTATCTCACCACCTGTTGATGCTGCAGATAAGCTGAAGTAGATTGTCCAGGGGGATTAGTAGAAAGGAGTTAGTAGTTTTACTCTGAATTAGCTAAAAGACAGAGAGACAAAGTAGACCAGGCAAGAGAAGCAGCCGCAGCCAGCCCAGACAGAAGCAGTCTGCTATCTGATTGTTTTCAGAACAGTTCTTAAAAACAACTTTTTTTTCTTTCTCAGCAAAACTTGGTGAAGTGACACACTGTGTTTATCTCTCTGAGCCAATAGTCTAATTTCTCACTCAAATTCTCCAATTAGCTCAAACTAACACATTCCCAGTTGACCCAAGCACTGAAGCAAGCTCTTCAAATGAGAATACTAAAAATACTGGAATCTGTACATTTTTCAGCTTAAGCAAGGGCAGACAGGTACCTCACCTAGCTTTAGGAAGTGGTGGTCAGTGCTTGGGTTAGCAATGACCTTCCTTCTCCACTTTAGTCTGCTATGAAAGATTGCATGAGTGGTCACATATCTCTATGGGTGGTGGGTCACTGGAACAGGTTGCCCAGAGAGGAGGTTGAGGCCCCTTCCCTGGAGATATTCAAAGTGAGCCTCTGAGCAACATGGTCTAGTTGAGGATGGCATTGCTGACTGCAGGAGTGGGGCAGGGCTGGATTAGACCTTTGGAGGTGCCTTCCAGCCTGGGCCATTCTATGACTCTATGATTCTATTTCTTTCTGAGGAAATCACTTCAATGTGTCAGCCAGTTTAGTCACCCAGGAGAGGATAAGCACAGAAACAAAAGTTCTTGCCCAGAAAGAGCGACAGACTTAAATACAGAGCAGGGAAGGAAGTATCCTGGAGTTGTTCCCATTGATTTCAAACAAGAAAACAGTTATTGTGAACACATCAATCAGAGGGCATCAGATGGCAAAGCTGTCCTTGTCACAGTCTGCTTCCTTCAGCTGAATGCCAGTTGGGTTTGTATACAGCTGTTCTTCACCCAGTATCACTTCTTCACAGATCTACCTATGAAAGGATATCCCTTTATGGTCAGCATCCAGCACTCCTGGAGGCTATCCTCCAGGCAGGGTAAGTAGTCCTCAAGCACAGCTCATGTTGCTGGATGGTTCCCATGTGGAAGAGCTGGAGCCAGCAGCGTGTGGGTGCATTGATTTACGCTCCCAGAACTGCACAAGCTAAAGGTGTAATATTCCAGTACAATGTGCTGCTTTTATAGCATAACCATCTTGAGACCACATCATATAAAGCTCTTTTATTAACAACTAAATTCCTCATAAAAAGGACATTTACTCTCTATTCACCCTCATTCCAGTGACTCTGAGTTTCAACAGCTGTAAGTAGCCTTCCTTTTAATACACTTTCACCTGATTATAAATACAAATACA
>VWZI01007820.1:137028-147698 GCA_013396835.1 Psilopogon haemacephalus
TACAAATACATATATATATATATATATATATGTATGTATGTATGTATGTATTTAATCCTCATTTTTATCTGTTCAGGTTGGGATCCTCTTTTCAGTTGCCATGACAGATGTTTACTTAATTCATCTAAGCTTACTGTCAAGCTGTGTTTAATTAATACTGTAACTGACGTTCTTGAATTTAACTGCCTCAAAATATAACACAAAAGGTCACATAATTCAAGATCTGGATCCTACCAAAGTGCTTTTTCTTCATCATCTTTATGATATAACAGGCAAGAGTGTTTTTTCTCTCCAGTACCTGTACATGTACAGTGTAATTATGTCTATACTAAGCTGAAGTATTTGGGCTGCTGGAAGTTTTATGGGAGAAAAAAAGGGGAGGAAATGGAAACAACTAAGTAATAGTTCCTCTCTGGGATGAACCACTCATTTTGCTAGCAAAACAAACATGCATTTCACATCCCAACAATATCATTCTCTCAATTTTTACATTCTGCCTTAGAAATACATTCCTAGCAATGCCATTCTTCATTAATAACATTAAAATTAAATTACTCATTAGTTACAAAGTGTTAAATATTTGATTATGCTCTTGAAGATAAAGCATTTCTACACAGCTTTAAATATTAAGATCACAAAGCACTTCATTTACTGGCAATACTTTCCTTGAAACTTTTATTTAGAACAACAGTGCAGGGTTGCAAACGCAGTTCAATCCTGAGAGATGTTCAGCAGCCAGAACCATGTGGGGCTATCTCAAATAGCCTATTTTCCCTCTGGATGATCCTGTGAAGTACTTAGCCCTTGGCAGGAGTGCTGTCCAGACTAGTCCTTGGCAGGAGTGCTGTGTTACTTCTCTTCAGCAGGCAGGGCAGACTCATAGCCTATCCATTTGACATCTCCAAAGGTCACTAACGCTCAGTATCAGTGAATTCAGATAATTGCAAGGCAAATGACCAAGAAGCAGGAGCACAGGCTGCAGAAGCATTGCCTTTAGAAAAGACTCCAGCAAATGCCAGTTGTGCATGGCCAAATGCCAACCAATGCTGCATCTCCATTTCAAGTTTGACAGTGAAGAACTGGTCCCTTTAATTACCAACCACACTGTGGATGAAACACTCCACAAGATAGCAACATTCTAGGAACTGCACGGCGTGTACTTTCTCCCCTGGCTAGAAAGAATTGTGTAAGATTAAAGCTGCTCCTGGCACTTTCTGAGGCTCTTTCCTGAAAGGACCAGGGCTTTTGTCTGCAGATTGAAGCCCTGATGCTTCAGAGAGTCAAATGAAACCTCCTGAAGGCTGATGGTTCTTCTGAGGAGTCCTTGCAGGACCAACTGTTTTTTCCTCCGTTAAAGGACACATACTCAACCCACATTTCCCACAGGACCACCTTGGATGCACCATTTCCTTCACTGTCTCTGTCTCGTCAGTGGCACTTTGTCTCCTTGCAGGAAAATTACTTTCTGCTGCTAGCACTGGCAGCGTGAAGCAGCCCAGACCAGATTTATCTGAGCTGTGCCTATTTAGACCTTCGCCTCCCAAGTGCCGCACAAACTGCAGTGGGGCAAGGACAAACTGCAGAAGTGCCAGGACTGCCAACACAAAAGCACAAGTTTCAGCCTGCAAGGGCTCACTTCCTCTACTCCTTCTACTGCAAGCAGCTTGGCGGAGATAATTGCTACTCACAGACACTCTCCCTTGCAAACCCATTTTCCTGTATGAGCAGCATCCTGTTTCCCTCAGCTTTTGCAAAGATGCTTTCAGTGATTAAAGAAAAACCATACCGTGGTATATAACTTGCTTAGACTCAAACTGCATAGAGGAAACCTACAGTGTCAAAAAATAGATGTGTCAGTGACTGGTTCCCAATCAGTGGAACACAAGGAAACAGGTAGGCTTTGCCTGGCAGTGCTCATGAGGTATGTTTGCACTCATTTAGTCCATGCTACTTTGCTGTTGTTTTCCCACTGTGAAAACTGCTGTATGAATGCACAGCAGCTCTTCCATCTGGAAATAATATACTACTTGAAGTTTCTTGGAAGGAGCAATCATCTGTGATTTAGTCACACTCTATCATTCCAGGCCAAGCAATGTGATCTGACATCTTGTTTACAGTATAAAGATGTAATAGGAATAAACCTGGCATGATACACCATTATCCTGGTCTTGAAAAACTGATGCACATCAGCACAGGATAGCCACCAGCTGTGACACAAGGGGTGGAAAACCTGGGTGAAAGCTTAAATGTTTGTACACCACTCACATTTGAAAACTTCTTCCTCTTTTTTACATGAATATAAAGAGAACCTCACTTCAAGTCAGAGAAGCACAAAAGAAGGACATGGACCTGATGAAGTGGGCTGGAGCACCTCTCCTACAAGGACAGGCTGAGGGAGCTGGGGTTGTTCAGCCTAGAGAAGAGAAGGCTCTGGGCAGGCCTACATAGGAGCCTGCCAGTACCCGAAGGGAGCCTACAAGAAGGCTGCAGAGGAACTGTTTACAAAGGCTGACAAGGATAGGATGAGGGGCAATGGTTTGAAATGAGAGAAGAGCAGATTTAATTTGGATGTCAGGGACAAGTTCTTTACCATGAGGGTGGAGGAACACTGCAACAAGTTTCCCAGGGAGGTAGTTGAGGCCCCATCCCTGTAGATAATAAAGGTCAGGCTTGCAGGGCTCTGAGCAACCTGATCTAGTGGAGGATGTCCCTGCTGACCGCAGGAGGTTTGGACTAGATGGCCTTTGTAGGTCACTTCCAACCCAAACCATTCTATGATTGATTCTATGACTCTCCTTCACAGCAGGTGATTTTGTTGCAGATCATAGAATCAAAGAATGGTTTAGGTTGGAAGGGACCTCACAGATCATCCAGTTCCAAACCCCCGCCATAGGCAGGGACACCTCCCACTAGAACAGGTCACTCAAGGCCTCATCCAACCTGGCCTTCAACACCTCCAAGGAGGGAGCAACCACAACCTCCCTGGGCAACTCATTCCAATGTCTCACCACCCTCAATGTAAAGAACTTTCTCCTAACATCCAGTTTAAATCTCCCCTCTTCCAGTTTAAACCCATTACCCCTCGTCTTGTCATTACAAGACCTTGTGAACAGTCCCTCCATGTTACTACACCTTTAGCTAAGTTTTGTGTTTTCTGGTTGACCTTTCACCTAAGCCCATAAAGTAAGACAGGAAACCACAGCAAGGATGAGAAAAAAGGGAAATATAGAAAACACCCTTGATTTGGCAGAACTGGACATTGATGTTTTGGAAAGTACATTGTTTTCTAAAACGGCTGTAGAAATGGTCCTCTGGGCTGAAGTAATGCTAGGGAAAGGGCAGTGAGACCCTGCTGTGCTTATTCCATTTTCTGAATGGGATGATTTTATGCAACACCATTAAACTGATTCCCTGGTAGTTTGATACCTGAATATGCTAAAGCTAGTTTTTCAGCAAAGTTCAAGGCTAGGCAAGTAGCATTATATCTATTTAAGGGACTCTTCGGTTTCTGGTAGATTCACTTTGACTTCTGATCCTAATTTTCTTCCTATTTCGCTTCCTATTTCTTTGCAGTGCTGCCGCACAAGTGTGGGATGAGACCAAGCTGCCACCAAATCTCAGTGTCTGTGTGTGTGTACTGAGTGTCTGAGGTGCCCCTTCAACAAGTGAAACTCTTGTCACCAGCTGATGGAAGGCCAGAAAGTGGTGTGGGTTGTTACCAACTCAGTGCCTGTGGAAGGAGGAGCTGCATCATCTCCTGGCCTTTGGTTCCTAGATGCCCATGGACTAGAGGGAACAACAAAGCACTGAGCATGCCTCTGTCTCAGTTAACGATATTTAGTTCCCTTCCAAGGAAACTACCTTAACTACTTTCTGCAGCTAGCACCTGCAGCTGAAGACACCCACCAACAGACATCTTCATGTCGGTATAAGATGCTCAGTCAGCCTGGTGCCTGCACACTCAAAGGTCAGTAAGCCAGTGAAGCAAATCCCAGAAGTGCTTTCTGCTTCTTACTTCTATCCTTGCTGTAGTCAACAGAAACACTGCTTTCCCAGCTAACTGCCCACAGCCACAGAGAGAGAGAGGTGATTGCAGGTAGGGGGACAGTTTGACATTATGACTGGTGCAGAGAAGCACCTCTTGGAGGTGGTCTTCTCCTTCCATCACCTCTAGAAGTATTCCCAACCAAATTTCACTACGTAGCAAAACTAAAGGCTTGCGTGATGAAACTCACCCTGAGCCAGACTGTCTGGAACATGATACTTGACAACAGCTACAAAAAACTCATTGCAGCTGGTGGAAGAAGCATTAGGTCAGTGCAAGGAGTTCTTCAAAGTCTCCAAAGCCAGGCCTGCTGTGTCCATGGGGTGTGGGAGGTGTATCACTGTACAAATTTCTTTTTGATGCCTGTGTTGGGGGTTGATGGTTACGAGCATTGTCCCAGCGAACCAGCCTCACACAGAGTGACTGAAGCTGGCAGCAGCACCAAGACCTGTGGCCTTCACCATCATTGGTTTTGAGTGATAAAGATCCAGAATGCTGAGGTCAACCTATGTGTGCTGGGCATGTCAGTACCTGAGTGAAAGATGCTACATGTATAACTATGATAGAACTTCACATGTTGAGGTGTGATAGGGATTATGGCAAAGATTTAATTGCTTGCTGACCACAGGTCACTGCAGTCAGCTCAGTGGCCATGCTTATGACAAAAGCATTGTTTGAATCTGCTTCCTGCTCCTCTCTGACCCCAGCATCCATAGCCAACAAACAGTTGATTCCAGCATCCATCCTTCATATGGTGCTTCTGCTTGCAATTCTAAACTAAAGACACATTTTGCTATATTCACAGACTGACAGAATGGTGTAGAAGTGCTACTGAGACAAGGGAAATGTGGAAAGTTTTTTTTAATTGGTTCTGTATATACAGATGCTTACATAAAGTAATAGTCCCTTGTGCTGAATATCCAAGTAATAACTTGATGCTTCTCAGACTCTGCAAGCACGTATCAATAAAAAGAGGAAGTGTACAGACAGATATGCCATCTAGAAGTGTAACATTACAGCTTTGAGGTCTGTGGTGGTTAGCTGTATTTGCTGTCTGCAAGCAGTCTTTCCCATTAAGCATTTCACCGCATCTTACTTGAGCCAACACTGTTCAGTATTCATTAGGACTACAAATCAAACGCAAAGAATTAAAACTGGATAATCTCACTATCCTGCCATCTGCTCCTCGACTTGAAAGTAGCAGAGCATCATGCTGAGGGATTGTTTTCTCAAATATTCATTACAGACAAAAATCCACTAGAGCACCTCGAGGCACACAAGCTTTGGGATGAAGCCCCAGATCAGACTGGTTTAGTATGAAAGATTCAGAGTTGCCATTAATTCAGCAAGGACACAAAGTGTTTTGTGTTAAATGCATCCATAGCCTTGCTGGTGTCCACATGGTACTGCTGGGTACTGCAGACCATCAGCAGATTCATACAGATTGCACTGGGTTGGAAGGGATCCTGAAAGGTCATCTTGTCCAACACACCTGAAGTAAACAGCGATGCTTCCAACTCAATCAGGTGGCCCAGAGCCACATCAAGACGGCTCTCCATGAGCCTCAACCACATCCCTGGCAGCCTATTCTAATGTTTCACCACTCTCATTGCAAAGAACTTATTCCTTATGTCCAACCTAAACCTATCCTGCTCCAGTTTCAAACCACTGTCCCTCATTCTATCGCCACAAAGCCCTTCTAAGTAGTCCTTCCCCAGCCTTCCTGTAGGTCTCCTTTAGATAGTGAAATGTAGCTCTAAGGTCTGCCCAGAGCCTTCTCTTCCCAGGCTGAACCTCAATTCTTTCAGTCCGTCTTCACAGGAGAGGTGCTCTAGCCCTCTGATCATCTTTGTGGCCTCCCTCTGGACCTGCTCCAGCAGGTCCACATCTCTCTTGTGATGGAAACCCCAGGGCTGGACACAGTACTCCAGGCAAGGTCTCAGCAGGGAAAAGTGCAGAATCACCTCTCTTGACCTGCTGGTCACACTTCTTTTGATGTAGCCCAGGATGTGATTTGCCTTCTGGGCTGCAAGTGCACATTGTTGGCTCATGTCCAGCTTCTCATCCACCAGCAACCCCAAGTCCTTTTCTTCAGGGCTGCTTTCATTTTCATCATTCCCCAGCCTGTACTGATGTCGAGGGTTGCCCTGACCTTGCAAAGTGCAGGACCTTGCACTTTGTCTCATGAGATTCTCCTCAGCCTTACTAACCTCATGAGATTCTCTTCAGCTTTGCCCCTGCACAACTCCAAGTGATGTGGGGCCAGCAGTGGGGGTAGCTTTCTCCTTTTTTCTCCAGAAGTGAGTGCTAGCCAATCTGAAAAGGCACTGAGGTTCTTGACCAGTCTGCAGGAAAGGAAATTGACAGCGCAGCTGGAGCTCTAGCACCGCTGGTTTGTGTAAGTAGATGCAGCCAGAGTGATTGGTTTTGAGTGTCATGATAGCTGGAAGTCCTCCTTTAACCCTTGTAAGAATTCAGCCTAAAGCTGAAGGCACACGAATATCATCTCAGTTCCTCAGCAGGAAACGTTAGTCACAGAATCACAGAATTTTAGAGGTTGGAAGGGACCTCCGGAGATCATCAAGTCCAACCTCCCTGCCCAGGTAGGGTCACCCAGGGTAGTTCACACAGGAATGCATCCAGGTGGGTTTTGAAAGTCTCCAGAGAAGGAGACTCTCTGGGCAGCCTGTTCCAGTGCTCTGTCACCCTCACTGTAAAGAAGTTTCTCCTCATGTTGAGGTGAAACCTCCTACGTTCCAGTTTGTAGCCATTGCTCCTTGTCTTATAGTTGCTGACCAGTGAAAAGAGATTGGCCCCCTCCACTTGACACCCACCCCTCAGATATTTGTACACATAGATCAGATGTCCTCTCAGTGTTCTGCAGATTAAACAGCCCCAGGTTCCTCAGTCTCTCTTCACAGGGGAGATGCTCAAGTCTCCCAGTCATCCTTGTGGCTCTCACTGGACACTCTCCAGCAGGTCCCTGTCTCTCTTGAACTGGGGAGCCCAAAACTGTGAGCAGTATTCCAGGTGTGGTGATGTTATTCTTTAATAGCTTTTAGAACTACCCTCAGACTTTTCAACCTCAGTAGGAGTCACTAATAGTAGTATTTGTTATCTCTTTGTATTCCCAGAGATTGGAGGAATGGCTAAGGGAAAGGCATTCTGCCTTGCTGTAGGGATTGTCCAAAGGGATAACTAAAATGCAGCTAAAGTGAAAATACAGATGAATGCTTTCACAGTGAGAAAAGGTAAACCAGGTCATCTCTATCATATGACACTCACCCTAGATATTCAACACGTGATAGCAAATCAAGATCTGAAGAGAGAGAGATTAAAGATACCATTCTAGTGCAGAAGTCACCTTCTATTCCCAGAAACAGAGGGAATCAAGGCTAAAGGGGCATAAAGGTCACCTCTGTATCCTCCTTTTTGAGCTGCCATAGCTGCAGATCTGATTATTGCAGCAAAGGATCACCTTTGATTATTGTGGGGAAAAGTCACCTTGCTGAAAGGCTCCAGTCCTTGTTCCCGCAAAACCAAAAAGGTACAAGGAGACTGTCAGGAAGGGTTAGTGACCCCCATTAAAACAAATAGACTATGCTGGGTACTTGGAATTCCCAGTAACTTTTGTTACCTTTTTGTGGCTTGTTACAGCAGGACTCATTTTTTGATCTCTGCAAAATTCTCTTCTGAGCTTCTATCAACCCTTAGTGTCATGGTGACCACGTAAGATTAACTGCAGTGAGGCCATGATGGAGCAATCTCAATTACCAGAAAGCACCTGAGTAAGAAAGGTCAACAGGAATAGCCATGGGAAAGCATATATGACACCAAGCAGCAGTAAAACATTGTTTCAGAGGTACATGTCATAGAGAACCTTTGCCTGGGTTCCTTGCTGGTACCTACCCCAGCTACCCTTTCCTGCAAATGCAATAAATTGTCGTGTGATCAATAGTCACTGATTATATTTCATGTGCAGACTCATCCCCTTCTCTCATCCAAAGAAACCTGTCAGTAGCCTGTTCTTGCATTATTTTCTAAGGGTTGTGGTAGGTTTTATGCCATACTTTAGATTTCCTTTAAAGCCACTATCTGCGGTAGTTTAAAGTAATTTAAAATCATGTCTGATGGATGCTTAGATGATTGTGCAAAGACTTAGAACAGACATAGCACCACATTGGTGTTTCAAAGAAGTTCAAAAGAAGCCTGCTCCATTAAATGATTTATAAGGAGAATAAAAGGTCAAGGAACGTGTTATTATTGCATCCCTGCAGTCTGAAGGTCTATTACACTCTGAAGTCTCAAGCAACTCAGAACAAAACCAAGCCAAACTGTACAGCAGCTAATTGCACCTCAAGGCATTTTTTAAAAGGTTACAACTGGAGCTGGACAGGAACTGGAAGATCTGATGAGATACTCACCCCTTCCCATAGGGATCACAGGTGCTGGAGCTGAACTTTGCAAGTTGAACTGCAAACTGTTGAGCTTTCATTTGTTACACAATGAAAACAACAAGACATCTCCTGGGTGAGAAGGGGGTCCAAATAAACTTACTCAGCAGTGCATTTCAGGTTATGATAGCATCTAAAACAAAACAAGAGATGCTTACTCAAGGAAGGACAAATTACTTGAAGCACAAACTGTGTTCTGACATGTTTTGTAACCTCATGTGAAGCACTCAGTCTAGACACCATCAGTCACTTCTTGGGGCAAGATCTTGAGTAATGCTGTAAGGTAGATTGCTCTTGTGAGGGAAAAGGTCACTTAAAATCGCACTGCCAGTTTGTAGTTTGTGGTGTGCAGGAGGCTGCTTGTATGTGTGAGTGCAGCAGCAGATAAGCCAGAAGCAGTTACCCTTGTTATCAGCTACCTCGCCCACCCCTCTCCTAAGCATGGCCAGCGCCACAGCAGGAATGTTTAAGAGGGTTGCATGCCCACCCCACAGGCAACTTTACCTCTATCCTTTAGCACAGCTGAACCGGGATGGTGCTCTGGGCTGTAAACACAGCAGCGTGGATGCAGCCATGTGATGTGCCCAGATGTCCCTGCGAGGGAAAATGAGACTTGCAGAGGAAAGGCAGCAGAAGTGTGACAAAAGAGAGCATATGAGCTGCATTAGCAGCCCAGCCAGGGCTCGTTTTGCCTGACACCGAAGAGTTTGCTCTGTGCGGGTTTGATGGCACCACGGCAAACATGAGGGATTTAACTCACCTGGATCTTCTACACCATTCCCAGGGCAGAAAAGTACAAACACCCCAGAGCTCTTAACTGGGTCCAAGGGCTCTCTGAGCTCTTTACTGGGAAGGAACAGGAAATAGTTACAGCATGCTCTTTGCCCCACACCACTTGGAATTTAAGATGAATAAACACAAAAGTCCAGTTCAGTGTTTCTTGCTGATACTCAGGTTTGATCTTGCCATGTTGGCCCCAAAGGTTCCTGCTACAGCCCTTTCAAATTGCTTGCCAAACAAGATGAACAGCTGTGTGGACAACCTGCAGAGCTGTGGAAAGCTAATCAATGCCCACCTCATTCTCCAAATGCTTTATGTGCTTTCACAGGTAGCGGGAAAGTCAATATCCAAACAGGAAACCATTGCCACACATTGTCGTGCCCTTCTGAGCAACTGTTTTGATTTGCAGATGGCTTTTCCTTCCCCTGCTCTTTAAGGTAAAGCAAGTCATGTACTGTCAGGCTCTGCCCAGATAACATGATGCATTATGTTTCTTGTAAGCTCCTGGAGTTAAATCCAGAGAAAACAGATGTTAAAAAATAGTCAAAGCCAGGAGAAGATGTTGATCAATGAAGAGACACCAGCTTCAGCAGGTTAGGTAGGATCCCTGGATTTTAGTGGCAGGCAATTAGAAGGAAATGAGTGACAGTGATTTCATCTCACTTAGCTTCAGTCCTGCAAAAGACGTTTGGTCTAAATCAGTTGTTTGGGATGCAGCCACAACTAATGGGGAGACACACCTCTTCAAAATGTGATCTGTGCCTTCATCAGAACATGTCTCAGATGAGAGAAATTACTTACCTGTTGAACTTCTTTGGGGTGGGCAGCAGCAGGCATCTCTGACTAGCTGCCAGACTTCTAGAAAATTAAAGGATCCTCCCAGGACACCCAGCAACTCAAGAAAAAGCATGTACACACTGATTTAGTGTAATGGTCTCTAAAGATGTAGGAGCTTAAGCTTCGTTTCCAAGGATGGTTTAGAGGTTGCAAACCACATAACGGCCTTGTAAATCAGGGACATAGATTCCTATGTGCCTGTTGCCTCTGAAAGTGGGATCCAAGCTCCTAAATTACTTGAACCTTTGGGAAATCACAGCTACTTCTGAAAGAGTTTGAAATTAATGGCTCTTGCACTACACTGCAGCGGCTTCAAACAACATGATGAAAAATATGATCATGGAAATGTAACTGAACAATGAGTTTTTGTTTTAACTGAAAGTCCAACACGGAATACATATACTGACCAAAACAGCATCATCATGCTCAGATACATCTCTTAGCAAGGAATATCAATTCTTATCTAGAATTTCAATTTCTAGTGGAAGAAAATGCTTCTAAAGTGGACATCTGACATCTGTTGGAAGGACAACACAGCACAGCACCAGCAATCT
>VWZI01007821.1:2214-43035 GCA_013396835.1 Psilopogon haemacephalus
TTTTTTTTTTTTTTTTTTTTGGTGGCAGAAATCTATCCAATAGCTGAATGTGACACTTTGAAAGACTGTAATTTTGACAAATGAACAAAAACAGGCACTGGAAATTAGTTATTATTTTCTTGTTTATACAGCTTGAAGTAAAGCTTGGGAGGAGGAAAGTTGTCTGACATACCTTGCAGAAACAAGTAATAAGAATTATATTAATGCCAAAATGTTCAAATCCCATACCATAACGGTGTGCCTATGTAACATATTTCCATTTAATGTGGCAGGATCTATTTATGTGCTGCATAGAACAAAGTAAGAGGTTTTTTTCAAACTTTTAGAAAAGGTTATCTGTACGTTTGCCAGCATTTGCAAACATCTGAGGATGATAGAAATGAATCAAGCACACAAGGTGTTAGGTATGAGGTTGCAAGTGGGGAAAAGGAGAAATTGACAATGAGGAAGAGCTAGCTGCATTCGGAAGGAGTGTTGCATCTCTGAAAGTATGGTGTGATGTTGGCTGTATTTCCAGGAAGGAGAAATGCTATTACATGCTCCATCTGCTTCTCTTCCAACTCTGGCCCTGCAGAGCTCTGAAAGATCAGCTGAAGGCAGGCACTTTGCAACATGACAGTCCATAACTGTGACTATCCATAACTGCTCTATCTGACCTTTCTGCCTCATTGCTATCTCTGTTGTTCCCACAGTCACCAGTTTCCAATAATATTTAATTGGAATTCACATCTGTGAGGTCTGACCTGTTTGATAGCAGCTGGTCCTCTGCTGCTGCCCCTTTCTCCTGCATGTCTTTGCAGTTCTTCCCCTCTCACCTCCAGCACTTCACAAAAATCATCAGGTTCTATGTTGTGCTTTTTTTCCATCTTGCTTTATCTTGGGGAAATGCATTTTGTAGAAGGAAAGTGTACTGAAAGGCTGGATTAGCAGAGGTGGGAAGGTCACTAGTGGAATGGAAGAGGAGGAAAATGAGAAGGGAAACTGAGAGCCCTTTTTGTCAATAAACAATAATGCCTTAACAGTGGGTTTTGGTTTTTTTTTTTTTTTCATTTCTTGAACATTATTCTCTGAGGAATAAATGCCAATTTGCAGATTTTATTTATCTTGTGAATACACTTATTTCAGAAATAATTTGGCAGGTAGCTAGAATTAATATTATTTAATTGCACCCTGATTGCCATGGAGAAGGAGAAAGAGAGTTATGACAGGCCAAGGGGTTTTTTTTGGTGCATTGGCTTTTTTTCTTAAGGATAAGCACAGCAGTCTTTCCTTTTGCCTTGTCAATCACATGTAATTAGTACTTTCTGTGCACAGAGAATTTTCACTGTCATGTAGATTGACTAGGAAAAGGCATGTTCTCTAAGGCCTCAGCTCTCCTGATGCTATTCAGGTCTTGCTACTCAAGTTAGTAAGAGCAGGCTTTGATGCATATTACACGTGTATAATTTCAGCAGTGTTTGGAAGGCTACTTTGACTTTCATGGGGTTTAGATGTGATTCATAATGCCTGCTATCATAAACATAAATGATCCCTTATATTGAAACATTTGGCAGTATTTGCCATCAGAAATTCTCTTTGCAGACTTTATGCTATTTTGTTCCTTCTGCAGGCTATCAGTCAAATTTTGTATTTAATTGGCACCTATGCCCTATTGAAACCATGTTCCACCTTGTGTGTGGGCTAACTGCCATGCTGACAGATGGGCATCAGTGCTGGTACGCTAGAGAGCCTGCACTGCATGTAAGTCTGAGTGGTTACATTTTCCTATGCACACAGTTAATATGAAAATCTTAAAAGGGCTTTCATGTGTAAGGTGAAGAGGATGCACCAGTGCTTTCCAACTCCATGGCTGGAGAGTAGGAAAAAATACTTTGGTGGTATGAAACATATATTTAGCTTTGGTTAGCCAGGGCTGCTGTTCAGAAGGAGGATTATCTTCACCTTCACCCTCAATTACCTCTTCACAAGGCACACTCTGACTTTAGTGATATTATTTCTGTGGCTAAGCCAAGTTTCTTGTGGAATACCTGTGTTGCATACAGAAATCCAATCTGTCCTGCGTCACATATGGGAGTCTATCTATTACTTCTGCTCAATAAAACCTTTATAAAGACAGCTTTGGCAAAAGAACATCATTCAAATGTCTATTTAACTCCTCAGTGAAGGACCTAGGATGTTTAAAACAATAATAGTAGTAATAATAATAATAGTAGTAGTAGTAGTAAATATGCCGTCGTTTTATTCTGCAGCATTTAATACATATTTCAGTCTTTCCTGTTCAGCATTTTTTTTTTCTTCCTTCAGGCAATTAGCTGCTAAGATATAAATGCAATAATTGCTAAACTGTGTGAGAGAGAGGTTTTCATCCTTTTGGTAATGCAAGTACAGACTTTAAATCTCAACCTCAATACTCTCTACAGATTGACAAGGGTTGCATTATTCTAAGTCACTCTGTATTATGCGTGAAGAGTGCCCCAGCTGTGTCACTGCTGAGGTTAGAAGGTGTTAGCACTTGCATCTTTTAAATGAGCATAGTAAATGAAAGTGAACAATTAAGTAAGAAATTTGGCTTCCTATCTTTGCATGCTGTGTTTTATTGTGATGTTGCCAGCTTCTCTGAATGAAAATACAAGAGCAAATTAAACAGTTTTATGAACTCACAGGAGGAGCAGTTGTTCTAGTGGCTTTCATACAAATGTCTAATTAATTCTTGAAGTAACCCAAATTGTTCTTTTGTGATCTGTGAATGGGAATTTGTGGGGAACCTGTGCAGATGAAACTAAGTGAAAGGAGAGATGGGATTTAATGATTAGCTGACAGTTTGCAGTTGCTGGGTCCAGAAAATTTTCGTTATCTTTCTCATTAATATTACATTACAAAGTTAATGAAACATTTGGATGAATATGTTATAAGTAATAAGGCATTAATGTTATTTTTCAAGCAGTCAGTTATGCTAATGGGCATCTGTCAATTTTTCATCAGTGTTTATTTCAGTTACTTGGGAAAATCCTAAAATAAAGATATGTTGCAATCAAAAAATAAAAAAGCTCTAAAATCTAAGAAAAATCTAAATGTGGGTAGTAGAAGTGGACTTCAATTATTTTATGAACAGACAATGTTAGTTTAGCAGAAAAGTTCTGAACTGTTGTAACTTTTGCTTTCTTCCTCTAAACAGTTTAGAAAGTCTGTTTAAAATTCTTGTAAAATGTGTTCTTTTTTGCTGCATACTAAACTTAGGAAATAAAAAGTTCTTTTGGAAATGGGTAGAAAATATTCATTGTTCATAACCAAATACATACCACCTTTAAAAGATGTACTGAAATTACTGAATTATCAAAAATTATTGTAATTGAAATATTATTCCTGTTCACTACACCAATACTCCCACCTTACTTCTGGAGAAAAGTGAATTAATGTCACAGTGTCAAAGCACACCGCTTTCAGTAATAATAGTACTGTTCTATTCACAGCCAATAGTAATCTAGATTTTTTTTTGTTTGTTTTGGTGGGTTTTTTTAAGCAAATTTTATCTGTAGAGTGTCTAGCATTTACAGTATAAAGGGCCATGTAACATATTTGGACAGTGAACAGTTAATCGATATTAGGTAACAGCTAACAAAATTACTTTGCTCCACTGTCAGGAACATAGCACTCCATGAATTACATGTGTACATTTTCATTAATGGGTCTTTTTATAGAGAAAGATGGAATCAAAGCACAGGTAAAATATAAATAGAGAACAGCTTGGTCAGGATGCATCCAAGTGTCTTAATGTGCAGGCATCTATAGATGTGAAATGACACCTATACCACCCCAGTAAGAACACTGAAAGGAACTATAATTTCTTTTGAAAAAGGAAGAGCTTGCTTTCTTCATCCTTCATTAAATATGTAATACCGTATGATTTCTCCTCTACTGTATTTTTAGATAAGCTTGGGAATTCCTTTTTAACTAAGAATTTGGCTACCAGTCTTTGGACTGGTCTTTACTGATTAAGCATAGCTTAAATGTTTGAGTTTGTATACTTTGTGCTACTTTTCCCTTTAAAACTTTGTCATGCGTACGTACTTACAAGCTGAAGAACTAACTTAACTGAAGATCAAACTAAGCTCATCATAGCTTTAAATGAATCTCATTTCATGTGCTGCTTTTGTGGTGGGGATATAACTTAACTCTGTGTTGTGGGAGAGCTGAGAAACATGGAACTGGGCTGTGTTTCCACAGCTCTGCAAAGGTTTATCCAGTTTTGCCTATAAAATGGAAGCAATTCCTTGCAAATCTCTCTGCATTACTGAGGTTTGAAATGAGCTATTCAACTCCTTGATTGGTGTTGAAAGCTGTAGCAAAGAATTGCTTTGCATTTTCAAAATATGCAACCTGGAATAATGACGTTAAACAATACCCAGTCTTGATGGATGTAAACAAGAATTATTTTTAAAAAGCAAATGTCTTGGGATTTTCTGGAGATAAAAACACTTCCTGTCTTGCAGTGAAGTCCTCATCCATGAGAAACATTATAAGAATACAATGAAATCCTTAATGAATAAGCTAATACTGTGTTATATTGTGTTCCATACTAGTAACCATTAGTGAATTTATATGGACAGTATTGCTCTCAGAATGATAGGAAATGGACAGTGTCATGGTTTCATCAGAAGCAGTGTACCTGTTTTCCACTGTAACAGGTTGTCACTAGTCAGCTGAATTCATACCTGATACAATTGTTGATCTAATATGTTAAGTAAAGGTTACTATGCTGCAGCTGTAGTTGTAACATAAACATTGTTTTTCTCTGGCTCTAAAATATTTATAGTCGTTAAATTCATAGAATGTCATAAGAATATCAGGATATCTATGATATAAATATATGATATATATTTATGTGCACCACAGTGGAACTTTTTTTTTTTTTTTTGTGAGAGATTCGCAAAATCATATAAAAGAAATGAGAGTTTAACTGAGAAGTTACACAAATTATCTAAATCATACAAAAACAAAGCTGTATTTTATACCAAGCAACAACTGATGGATATTGTAAGGCCACCTGCCTGTTGATAGATTAACCTGGAGGAGAAAGGACAAAGTCTGTGTTTCCTGGCTCATGTAAATATGTCCTTTAAAAATATACATGAATAAGTGTATTTTATATTGAGTGACTCCAAAAGCAGAAGATGTTGACAGCATCAAGGACATTTGATGGATTATAATGATGCCTAATTTATTGTATCTGACTTTATGTAAATCTATACAAGTTGTAGGGGTGAGTGTCAGAAATACAAAATAATAAAAAGCACTACTTAGACTACTTATATATGCTTATAAGGCATAAGCTATGCTATTGATTTATGCATTTATAACTTGTAGGGCAGTGAGTAAGACTGGCATGTATAGGTTTGAAAAGAGAGTTTGGCTCAACTCCCATACAGGTAAATAAACTTAATAGACTTTAGATATATTTTAAAAATTATTAAAAGTACTTGTCTACATATACATCTAATGCCTTAGTAATAGCTCCTATTTAGATTGTCATGCTAGCAGTATCTTGTAGTTTCTGAAAGGTCAGAGCAGAGGCGTGTGCTTTAATACAGTCAATATTCGTTCAGTCATCCTTTGCCAAATACAACCATATGTGGAATAACTAATTCTGTGTAACCCCTTCAGCTTTCTGTCACAGTTATTGCTAATGCACTATATTATTTTCCTGGACCCATGACTTGCCTCTGATCTCCCATAGGGCTGTAAGTGACAGCTCGGTAAAGACACTTAATGCCTTTCATAGCTGCATGTCAGCTGTAATGCACTGTTTTGCACCTTTATTCAGTAATGGTGATGGTGCTCCATAGCAACATCAGCTTCCCAGCTGTGTGGAGGTCTGCCGTGAGGAGGCCTACTGGGAGCTATTAGAGCCTATGGAAAATCTCCAGGAAAGATGCAAGGTGCAGCGTGCACGAAGCAGGAGAGAAACTCTGCTGCTGTGTGTGCCTGAGCACCATAATCACCGCTAAGCCCTCATGAATATGCTCAAGTGTTGCCAACAGCAGGCCTTTTGACAAAGTACTCTTTCCTATTGATTGGAAGCCGAGGACAAATATTAATTTATAATGTAATCAAAGGTATAGCCCAGAGTTGCTACTGTGCATGACAACTGTGAGATTTTCAGGAAAGATTTCCTTATGCAAACGAAAGAGTGGTAATCTGCATACAGACATTTTAAAGTGAATTTGGACCAAATGTGGCTGAAAATCCCTGCAAGAGGAAAGGAATCCTCCTTCCTCCCACTGCCTTTGAAATATGCCCTGTGTCCAACCAAATGTAAAATTCAGTGAAAATCTCAAGCTGGAATTGTACCCAGTTACCTGAAAATGCAGGATTGTGTAAAGGTTCTAATTAAAGAAACTGACTTCTATAAATCAAGTCTTAAGACATGATCAGGCTTCTTGTGCATTATGTGTGTTCATGAAGATAAATAAGGCTCAGGTGCAAATCCACACTTAATATTTCTGAATTTTTTTTTTTAACTGGAGCATAAGTGTAATAGCATGCTTTGTAATAATTTAAGACATGAATGTAAGTTATTCATTTTAAGTATTAACACTGAAAATTGCTTTTATGATCTTTTTCTTTCTAAATTCAGGGTTATACCTGATTTTATGAAACTTTGTATACAAAATGTTTTGTGGAATTTCACAATTCAATTCTGCAACCTGTTGGCTAGTGCTTTTCATGAGATTCTGTTCCCACACCAGTGCCCCTACCCATTTTTTTGCTTGTATTCATCAGCCCTGATATGTGAAATCATATAAAAAAACAGTAAAGTGAAAACATAGCCACAGAAACACTAGGAAACACATCCAGTGGAGAACAGCCTGTAGCTAGCTCTTTGATGATTATTGGACTATGCAGATGAAGACTCAATTGAAGAAAGCTTCTTAATTTTAGATTTGTATTTGTGGTTTTAATGTCTTTCCTTTCATGTGGTTTTTATTTTACTTTTCCATTTATTTATGCTAAACTTATTTAATAGAAGGAAGTCTGTTTTATTCACCTCTTCTCTAATTTTATGATCATCTTGGATTGTGACTCAACTATAATTCACAAGTGATACTAAAGGGAAAAGAAACTGGAGGCATTTTTTTGTTTGTTTGCTTGTTTGTTAGTCTCTAGAGTATTTAATTTATCTGGAAGGCTCTAGCTTGTGATAATAAATGCAAGACTTTGGGGGAAGAAATTATTTGCCATGAAAACAAACAAACAAAATAAACTAACAAAACAACAGCCCCCTAAAACCCAAAAGTAATGTAATCAATATCGATGCCTCTTTGCTTCCTAGTGTGCAGTTATAGAGATCAGAATGGCTCAGGGACACCTGCTTTACTTATCTCTATTTATAGATCTGTGGTGCCATCAATATAAAGTGCTTCAGCCTGATTTTTACGTTGGAGCAGCAGGAGGGTGACTGTCAAAGACTGGCCATACTGTCCTTTATATCTACCTGCTAAGAGAACAGACTTCAGATTTGTGTAAGGAGCATTTGAAAAGATCCAAAGTGTAGAAGTTTCATATATCTCATACAAAGCATCAGGAATGGCATCATAATGCCCATGGTCACATTAAGCAGCACCATGACCTGCTTGTGCTAGAATACCAGCTTCCCCATACTTCATCCATACTAACATTCAGGCGGCAAAAGTCAGAAACTAGAGGTTTTTCTGTCTGTAAGAAGAAACAGAATAACAAAGTACTTTTGATTCTTGGAATCTGATATTTCTCTTTAAGCACTATACTTAACAAATGTGGAGTAGTTGGGGGTTTTGTTATGAAAGCCACATTAGCAAATGCTGCCAAAGGCCAAAATTGATTAAAACATTGGTTAAATAATTTCAGGAAAATAAAACTCTATACTGAAAAAGAAGATAAAATATGAAGGTTTGACTGCAGACTTCAGAACCTTCTCAGCCAGGAACTGTGGGAAGCTGAGTGTCACACCACAAAGGCATCTCTGTACCTTCACTGCTCTTGTCCCTTAGACAAACCATTGGCTTGACACATTCTAGCTGGTTTATGTTTGGATTTTGTTAGCTTTGGTTTTATTTTGTTTTGGTTTTTTTTTTTTTCTTCTATTTTTTTACTCTAGGTGATTCTTTCCTTATATTTTGCAGATATATGCTTGTTGATTGACTATGTGTGCATGTATTGTCATTAGTTTGTATAGACAATGAAAATATCCCCTTGAGCTTGTCATTTTGGTATCTGGTGGCTTTCTCTGTTACTGTTTATTGCCTAGAGGATTTAAAGTTTTAATCTGAGGCAAAGAAATTTGCTGAGTAGAAATAGTTGTAGAGCACAAGGTTAAATGCTTTGCTGAACTGGTATTCCACTGCCTACACACACATTTATTCCTAGATTATTAGAGGTATAACTAAAAGGTTTTATTATGTAACCAATTTCAAAATTCCGGAGCAACAGTAAATTTGCACAATAATACACCCTGTTCATTCAAAAGGCCCTGAAAAAGGACTTATCCTCAGTTGCTTTCATATATCTGAATGTTCTCCATTACCCATGAGTTGTCACGGAAAAGTTTGCAGAATCAGGTCCTCAGTTCAGCATTTGGCCTGAAGTGTTTAGTGACCTTCTGCACTAGTAATTTTGTTTTACAAGGGCTGATGTGAATTTTACTTAGTTTGACGTGTGCAGATTAAGGTGTTCTTTGCTTCATCACCCATGAGAAGAAGCATCCTGAGCAAAGGATATTGACTCAGCAATTTTCAGAGCTTTGGATGTCTTAGTATCCACACAAATTCTGCCATCATTTTGTTGGGTAACTTAGGGTGCCAGGGTAAGTGAGGCAGTGACATGAGACAGAAAGAGGGAATCCTTTTGTTGTGTAATAGTTTCCTGTAGTCACTTCACAAGCTTCTTTATCTGTCTGGATTTGTCTACTATAAAGAATACCTTATAGTCTATTATTACTTTGTATAGAAATATATAATGATAAAAGTTATTCAGCAGATTTGATTTAAAACCTCCCAAAACCAAGTATTGATGTTTAAGAACCAAGATCTTGGAAACAGGAAGAATCTGTATGTAACACTGCTTTTATACTTATGTACTGGTATAGTTATTATTTTCAAGGGAGGCTAGAATTATTATTTTTCACATAGCTGTTAAATCTTAACTCTTTTGCCTAAGCCGCTGCATAACTTTTTGTTTTGTTTTGTTTTGTGTTTTAAAATTATGGATAGGATTTTCATATGACCTTATCACTCAGCATATGGCAATACAGATGGAGAGTAAGTCACAGATGAGTGACAATGAGGAAAAGACTGAGAATGAGCAAAGCCTTTGATATGCAGAGAGGGATGATAAAACTATCTGGTTAAACAGTTTTCTGGTGAACTTTCTTGTAAACTATAGATGAGAAATGGCTTCCTAGCAGTGTCAAGGATAACACTTTTATTTCCTTCTAGTTTTTAATTATAGTAAATTGTAAGTATCCTTAGTGGGAAAGATTCTGCCATCTTAAGGCTAGACTAAGTATTCAGCGGGGAGCAGTGACCATCTCCAGAGAACAAATTCCTCCTAAAATAGTTTGTTTTTTTTTTAAGGTGAGTCATGTAACTGAAGGTACCTATATTTCTTTATTGGTTATAGACACTGTGGCCATTTGAGCTAGATTTCTAGCTCAGACATAGGAAAAAGTAGTGAAGAGGTGAACATTCTAGGTATAGGCTATATAACAGCAACAATGGATAAGTTAATTTAATTTCATTGGAGCATCAAGAGCCTTATGTCTGGAAGCACAGCTTGTTCTTCCTCTTTTGCTGCTTCCTGCTGCACCTGTTGCTATCTTCCCCCACTGCTGTTTTGGCTGTTGCTGCTTTGCTGTTGCTTGACCCCTTCCCCATGCTCCTTAAGGTTATTTTTCTCTTGTAGTAGTATATTCTTTTTATACTGTTATATTTAGTTTAAACTATACAAAAATACAAATTCATTTTTCCTGACTTTCCAAAAGAATCTGTGTTGTAGTGAGTTTATTCTACTGGGTGGAGGAAGCAGGGGGGAGGAGGGGGAGAATCTGCTCTAACCTGGTACAGACACTTACCTTAATGTTAGTTAAAAGCCACTCTTGTATGATGGGTTAGGAAGTCCCCCCCCACCCCAATAACATTTACCAGATCAGCTCAGGTGGTTTGGAAGTAAGATAAAGCTATATTTTACAGCAAGCTAAATTTACAAGCATATATACAAAATATATTTACATGTACTTAAAATTGCATACAATTTAGAAATAATACAGAAATGCAGTCTTCCCCCCTGCACAAAGAAAGCCCAGAAGGGGCTATGCCATCTTCTCTCCCCCCAGATAAAAAAAAAACCCAGCAAGGTTTGCATGTTATCAGGAAAAGATTAGTACATGGTGTGGAGGAGTCAGGTGAAGGAACAGCAACAGAGCCCAAGAGCCAAGAGAGCGAAATTGTTTATACCAATTATTAAACCAATGATTGATACAAACTTTATCATTATTTTGTTTTTACAACCAATACGCTGCTCATTCTCTATATATTCAAAGGACTGTCCAGAAAGTTTTTCTCTCTTGTTTATAACTTAGAACTAAAATAGAGTGTTAGCTCTTAAACAACCACATCTTGCTTGTGCTCAAAGAAATGTAAAAGATGGGTTTTCAAACTCTGTAGTCTTATCTCAAAATTTCATGACTTTGGAATTATTTTTCCAAGATGCAGACAGTGATACATATTTGGGTTGGTTTTTTTTGGGTTTTTTTTTTTTTTTTCACCTTCCCTTCTTGCTTTTGTAGAAAGAAAGCAGCTTTTTTTTTCAAGAGTGAGCAAATACAGCTGTGAACTTAATATGAATTAATGTTTTTAGGAAAAGGAATCTGCTTCAACAAAAATACTTGTAGAATAAGCATATTGTTTCATTGAAATAATAGTATTAACTGAGGAAGTGCAACTCTTCATCAATCTGAAGAGTTTTGGCCAGAGCTCACAGATTGGGACAGGAGTCTAGAAGATGCAAGAACTTGTAGTTTATATTGTTTATATCCCAGGAAGATTTTTGCATGCTATTGAGGCCTGTTAGTAAAATTCATCCGCAAAAGGGTTGATTTATTTCTAATGGATGTTGGAATTCCAAGAGCTATGTAGCAAAGTTGCTTTTATATTTTCATCAGTTTTACTTACTAAGCAAGATATGACAATGCATTCTCAACAATCAGACAGCTAATTCATATTGTTACAGTATTCCAAATGCTATATCTAAATTACTTCCTTCACAAATACCAAAATGTCCTACTTCACTGCATTCTGAAATATTTTCCAAGTACACTATTCTGCAGCTTTGAGTACATCTGAAATGTAGCTGCACTGTTCAGTTACTTGCATGAAGTAATCTCCAATGGCATAATGTCAGGCTTAGATACCAGAGTATCTACTGAATTAGATAAAAGTTTAGCTAGTTTTACTTTAGTTTGTTAATTATTAAGAATGCTTTTGTAGTGGTTTAGCAGTTACCTGCCGCCCCACCTTTTATAAACCCCGGCTAAGACTCAGAAAACACTGGAAGTTAATAAATGAAGCTTTATATTTACAGCAATGCACAATATACAAGCAAATATTTACACGGTATAACAGATATATACAGTAAAAAGGTAATATAGACACCACACCCCTCCCAGAGACCAAAATCCCCACTAGAGGGTAACCAAACACCCCCTACCACCTTTCCTCCCTTCCCCAGTCTTATTTGACCGCCTATTGATGCTGCAGATAAGCTGAAGTAGATCGGTCAGGGGGATTAGTAGCAGGAGAGTATTTAGTAGAATTACTCTGAATTAGCTACCAAGACAAAGGAGACCATGCAAGAGAAGCAGCCGCAGCGCAGAACGGACAGAAGCCATCTCCTATCTGGTTGTTTTCAGAACAGTTCTTAAAAACAACTTTTTTTTCTTTCTCAATAAAACTATGGTGAAGTGACACACTGTTTACCTCTCTCAGCCGATAGTCTAATTTCTCACTCAAATTCTCCAATTAGCTCAAACCAGCACAGCTTTCATTTTCAAGTGCCTCTTGAAGACTTCAGCTTCCCAGTATGCAGCCCTGTACTGCTGCAAAGCCTAAAGTTGTCAAAACTTTTTGTAGAATAAATGGGTATTGTTTTCACCTGGGCAGAAGACAAATATTTCTCTTACTATGTTAATTCTGTCCTTCAGCAGCAGTTTCAATTTAATTTTGTTATTCTGTGTTCTTTTCATTGTTACTCTCTTTCTTCCATGCCACTGTATTCTGTGTTTGAGGTCTCTCCCCAAATAAAAGGCAGTATCTGTGATACTTCTGGGAAATTAAAGCAAAAACTGAACACAGTTAATTTCCTGTTTCTCTTTCATTTTTCCAAAGGAGTACAAACTCTAGCAGACTGGTTGCATGGGTAGCAGTGCTGCAGGAAGAAGGCAAATCTCCCACCATTCTTCCACCACCCATGCAAAGAAAGAACCTCAGCTAAGAACTGGCCTTGCAGTGGATCTCACCTTCTGTGCTTAGATGTGTGGGACAGGTCAGGCTTCTGTCATGTGGTAGAAAGTTATGGAAGCAACCAATTACAAGATGTTTCATTGCAGTACACATCAACTTTTTACCTTGATTTAGATCGTCTTCAATTTATCCTTAATCTCTAATTTTCTGCACTCTCTACTTTAGTTTTCAGATTGTTTTACTCAATGAATTAAGGTAGCCTGAATGATACTAAGAAGAATAACTAGGTTTTGAAAGAGAATCATGAGTCATACAGGACAGAGAAAAAAGAGAGAAGAAAGAGCAGAACTTTAGCCTTTTTATTTTTAATATCAGCATGCTGACTTTTGAATACAACAGCTAATAGATATAGTTCACTGTTGGCTCATAACCATATATAGAAAACTGGCAATTAATGTGAAATAAAAGATTGATAGGAAATGTCACCTTCAGTAGGTTAGATTCTCAGCTGGTACAAAATGAAGCATTGTATATTTCTACCTGTTTAAGGTCAGGCCTAATATATTTGCAAATGGCTATCCTGTATTGATGTTTTATACAGCCATGTAATTTCCTAGTCTGCTTTTTGTTTCATTCCAAATTCTTCAACAATTGATACACATCTAAAAGTCTATTAAAGGTCAGCAGTGGAACAGTATAAAACTGTAATGTTATGGACTTAAATAAATTCTTCATATAAAGTTATTAAAAAAAAAAAAGTAGAAAAATTAATCCCTTCAGAGCTGTGATTCTGCCTTAATTTGATTTACTCAGAGGAAGTTTGCACAGCATGCTTATTTGGTAATTCTAGCTAGAAAACTTCAGGCATGCCCAGTGATCCAAAGGTTTATTGGGATGACTCCTTACATATTAATTTTAAGGAAATTTTTGGGCCAAGCCAGTAATGTTACAGAAATTAAAATTCCATTTTTTGTTTCTATGTGACTTAAGGAAAGTTGAAAACTTGTGGATTTTATACATTCAGATGTTCATGGAATGTAAAATAAAGCAAGCAGGTAAAATGGCATCTCATTTGAAAAAAAAAACAGCAAAACAAAACAACAAAACAAAATGAAAAAAACCAAAAAAAAACAAAAAACCCCCCAACCACAAACCAAAAAACCTCAACAACAAAAAATCCCCGAAACAACGAACCAATCAAAACAACCCAAACCAAACCACCACCACCACCACCAAAACCCAAAACAAAACAAAAACCCAACCAAGCAAAGAGACAAATAAACAATAAAACCAAACTACAAAAAAAAAACAACAAAAAACTGCAGGGCTGAGTCTGTCTCCAAGTGATTATGTGTAGTTAGTGAGACTACCTCTTATTTTGCTGAATAAATTAAAAGCTATTGTTTAAATGATCTTTAATGTCCTTCTAAGCCTTTAGTAGCCTTCTGCTATAAATAACAACTCTGACCTTTCTGACTTTTCTCATAGTATGAGGTGCTATCCAATATGTGCAGGACCAGCAGGAGTCTATCTTTAAAGGAGCCCCAGTGAGATGCTTTATTTCCTCCCACACCTCTCCTTTTCCTTCTGCAGTTTAAAGTTGTAACAAGCTCTTTTCCGAAACATCATTCCTTGTGCTAGTGTAGGTTATTTCCCAAGTGGAATAATGGAAATCGTTTTGTGGCATAGTACATGATTTTTTTTTATGATTTAAGTGAAGTCTATAGTATGTGATGGACTTCCATTAAAATATATATACATATAAAGAAGTTTAGAATTAGTTTGATAATCTCACCACATGCAGGTTTTTATTAAGTTTTCACAAATTAGCTTTGTGAGGTATATTCAATAATATAGGGCTTGATAGAAAATTCTTATGTTTTAGGGTGCATTTCATTATTGTTAAGTTCTATGCCATGTGTAGCTATTTCTTCTCTCTTATGTCATTGCTTTTGAAATGCAATGATAAAATTTTAATCTAAATTTCATATAAAAAATATCAGCCATTGCTCCAGCAACTTGAGATACATGCAAGGAGTCATCTTTACAAGAGCCCTTTTTTCAGAGAGTATTTCTGTATGCTAAATTGTTAAGATTTTTTTTTCCTAGGTTTTTTGGTTGGTTGGTTGGTCTGTTTTGTTTTATAAATGTGGCACTGTTTTTATTCCCATTAGATAATTCTTCAGGTTGCGCAACCGCTGTCTGAGCCTTGGATTAAAAAACCAACAGTAGATCTACCTCTGTGCAGTCTGTCTGTAGCAGGGCAGCAAAAGGCATATCTGAGGCTAAGAGGTTGTTCAGTAATGTCAAATGAATCCCTAGAGCCCTGCTCCCTGTCATTATTTTCTGTGAATGCTGACACAAATGAAGTGAAACATTTATTTATATTCATATGCCTATTATTATGGTAATAGGACTGCTATTGTATCAATATGAGAATTTAAATATATGGGGTGTAACTTTATGATCCTTTCCTATGATTAAGTCACCTTTTTTTTTACCAAATTTGAAAGGAAAACTCAGATGGAGTGCTTTTGCACTACTAAGGAAGGTAACAGTTTTGAGATTAAAATAATTGTGACTTAGATTAAGGGCAATACTGAACTACTTCCTGCATCTGTGTAAGTGAAATATATCTACTAATGTACGATGAGCTGTGTAATTACAAAGGATACTTTCAACTACCAATATGTTGTGAGGCAGAAAGCGAATACAAGTTTTCTTCATGGCCCAGAGAAAAGTGAGTATTCTTTATGAACTTCATTTATTGACATGCATTTTTGCAGTTCAATAGAGGCTAGAGTAACTTAACTTCTAACTTGCAGAAATATCCAAGCATTTAAGTTCACATTTAAATTAAACATTAAAACATATAATGTAGCACCTTTAGTTGTAAATGAGACCAGATTTAATTTTAATTGCTTCCTTGACTGAAAAAAATACTAGTTTCTGCTTCTCAGCTCAGACCTTTAGCTGAGTCATGAGCTGAGTTGAAAAAAATCTGCTGTTGTTATTCAAAACCATTCTACCTCATGCCAGCTTCAAAATGAAAGTGTTGGCTTGAAGTTCAGATTGTAACATGAGAGGCTTCCTGTTGCGGTTGCTGCTTTTGGGTGTCCAGATTTGGCTGTTGTGCTTTTTCTGTGGGGATGGCAGTCGGGTGAGGGGGGATTGTGTAGCTGTTTTCTGCTGCTGCTTTCTTGTATTTTGCTGTGTTGGAGCTTTTTTTGGTAAATAGTCTAAGGTAGTTGTGCATTATGTTATCTCAAAAAATTTGAGAAATATTGCGTAATTTAGACCTTACACCGCGCCTACTAGTCTACCACTAACTCCTATCTGGTCTTGCATATTCATGGAACTAGGTAAACTAAGTCTATTAAACACAGCTATCTGCTGTGAATTTTCTTTCCCTTTTCACATTTCCACTTTCCTACTTGTCCATTATGTTTAGAAGATGTCCTGAAAACACAGTCGTAATTTGAGCCTGCTAAATGCTTTGTATCCTTTCTAACCTTGCTTAATGATAGTTTATGTTTCTTGCTCCTAGATGTTTGGCTGTCATCCACCCTCATTTCATTGAGGATAAAATAATTGCTACCTATTCCTCTTTTGTGTTGTTTTCTAGTTTTCTGCATCTCTAGTGTATAAATAGATAGTCGCTTTGGCAGTTTGCTGTCTTTTGATGGTGGCTGTTTGGGTTTTTTTAAGCTCTCCACTATATTCTTCCGTGATTTTTATAGTTCTACAACATCATTGCCTCAGGGTATATTCAGTAAAATCCTCCCGGAGTTTGTTGAGCCTTTAAGAGGTGTCAGTTTGTTAATAACGTTGCAGTGCTTGGAAAGCTAGAAAAATGTTATATTTGCAGCAAGAAGAGCTCATTTTCTGTGTAATTTTTGGCAGATATATTGATAAACGGTTTCTTTTAACTCAGTGCTTTTCTGTCAGGATGAACTCTGTACTTTTTCTTGTTCAGTCAGTGCTAGTAAACACTAAGTACACATGAAGAAAGTGTGTGCGCATATGTACACTAACAAAATGTGGCATTATGCTTTATATTTTTGTATTCATTTGGAATTCTAGTCTTCAGATTATTTATATTCTATATCTCAACTATATGGCAGAGCGTATGCACTTCTACATTTTCCATGCTGCAATTAAGTCTTTATGTAGACAGCAATTGTTGTCTCCCAGGTTATTGATGCCTGAAAGGTGTACCAGTCAAAGCTATCTTACTGGATAATCAAGCTTTTGACTTCTTTGAAAGGGAAAAAAAAAAAAAAGAATCTATTTGGTGGGATGTGAAAGGCTCAAGGGTTTTGCTAATGAGAGAATGGAAGATCATGAGAGAGAATATTTCACTCCTGGGTCACCAGTTCAAATGCAGGCTAGCTAAATAGTTAGCGCAAGTTGTTACCATCTGACAGCTGCTCCATAATCCATGGGAAACAGAAAAATTGTTGCAATCCAGTTTCTCTGGCATCTAGATTTCTAAATGCTGACATTCTACAGGCAGTCATAATTTGCACAAGGATATTTATAATTTGCTTTACCCGTGCAGTTGGCATAAGTAGAATATTACACTACTGGATATAAAGAATATTTGAAGTTTCCTTTATTAAAATATTTTTCTGTTTGACAAATTTGAAGGCTGTTTGAAAGGTAACATGAGACAGGGAGCAGTACCACCTATGCCTGTCATTTACAGTGTTGACATCTTTGCATAATTGGTTGAGGATAACAAAGATGCTGAACGTCATATGTCTTAATTTTTCCAAAGTGCTGCATAAGCATCAAAGACAAATATTACCCCAACCAGGGAAGAGCAAACCAGGGAATGTATTACATGTGTCTGCAGTGCTACAGTTCTGGTCCATTTTTTGCTCTCTGATTTGGAAAAATAGCATTAAAATTTCCATGAGCAAGATTAATTTTTAAAGTACAAAGTACTGTCAGCTTTTCATGTCATCTTCATCATCTGTCAGCTTACATGAAGAATTTGGGAACTTAAGTGCCTCTGTTCTGTTCCTCAAATCACAGCAATCATAGATATTAAATGGCCTAAGACTTATTTTAAGGCTTTGGATTTGCTTCAAATTAGTCTACTTTGTCAGTTTCTTAATGACCCAAGGCCACAGGCTTCATTATTAGGACTGTCAAGCATCTGTATATCCTTTTGACTTCAGCAGACCTTGTAAGTGTTCAGTGATTGTCAAGTTCAGACTGGCACTCCATGAGGAGTTCCATTTTCATCTGCATAGATTAATTTTGCTCTTTGGTGCATCTTGTAAAGGGTCATCATAATAACAGAGCCCAACCCAGCTGCTAGGAATAGGGAAACATTATTTTGGAGAGGTTTTGGATGTTACAAAGCATAAATGATGCATAGTCCTGAAAGGTTTGTAAGGGGAAAGAATATCTCCTGTCTGAACTGGTAGGGCACATGTAAGCAACTCCACTTTATCTGTGATTAGAAGCCAGATGTGGTAGAAAGGTGATAATTTCAGATACTTAGTAAGAAACATTCAAAAAATTACTTCATTAAAATAAAATTTGCAGCCAACATATTAACAGGACAATGGGCAATGGGGTGAAGTTGAGGCATAGGAAGTTCCATGTAAACACGAGGAAATTTTTTTTTCACTGACGGGGTGAGGAAACACTGGAACAGGCTGCCCAAGGGGTTCTGAAGTCTCTCTTCTCTGGAGATATTCAAAACCCACCACGATATGTTCCTGTGTGATCTAGTATAGGTGATCTTGCTCTGTCAGGGGGGTTGGACTAGATGAATTTTCGATGTCACTTCCAACCTCTAACATTCTGTGATTAACAGAACATGGAAATTGGTGAGCATAAACCAGATTTGACTTAAATACACTGCCCTTTCATTAGCCACATATCTAAGAAGAGTCTCCTTTCAGCAGACATTTCTATCTGAAGATGAGAGACAAAGCTAAAACACAAAATCCATCATTAAAATTGCTATCAGTTTTTATTGATAATTCAGTTTTCAAGATGCAAGCAGAGTTCTTTCCCATGTGATCACGTAATCTGCTTTATAGGCAAATGATGGAATTCCTGAATTATTCTTCCCTGTAACTTGAGAGCAGCAGAAGGTACTATATGCTTCATAATTTTAAAATATTTTATGCTTTATATTTAAAAAAAAAAATTCTTTCCCTCCCCATTTTTATTGTCAGCACACCTTTCCTATTTAGCTTGAGTTTGCCAAAAAAATAAATTAGCGCAGTGAAGCAGTTTAGGTCACTAAAACGCGTGGTGGTTTGGCAATTTCCTTCCCCCCCACACTGTGAAATAACCCAGGCTAGGACTCAGCCAGCTGGAATTTAATAAATGAAGCTTTATATTTACAGCTATGCACAATATACAAGTAGATATTTACAATGTATAACAGCTATTTACAGATATATACAGTGAAAAGGTAATACAGAAACACCACACCCCTCCTAGAGATCAAAATCCCTAAGAGGGGTTTCTAACCACCCCAACCACCTTCCCCCCCTTCCCAATCTTATCTCACCATCTGTTTATGCAGCAGATAGGTGAATCAGCCAGGGAGGTTAGCAGCAGGAAAGAAGTTAGTGGAATTATTCAGTCAGCTACAAAACACAGGGAGAAAGAGCCATGCAAGGAGCCAGCCACAGCCCAGAGTGGTCTGAAACCATCTGACTTATCTATAGTTGGGTTACAACTCCTAAAACAACTATTTTTTTCTTTCTCAGTAAGCTATGAGGGAAGTAGCACAGTCAGTTTTCCTCTCTCAGCCTATAGTCTAATTTCTCATCAAATCCTCCAATTAGTTCAAACCAGCTCAACATGTCAGTTAGTTTCACTAAATGACAATCGAAGCTATGCTGCTTTCCAATATGTTTTGTAGAAGAGATTTTTTTTTTTTTTTGCATTATGGTTCAAAGTTTCAGAACTCACTGATGATGTAATGAAAATGTTAATGTTCCCTTAAATTATTTTTTGTCTTTATCAGCTGTGGATTTGGACTCCATGATCTCAAGAGATCCCTTCCACCCCCTATCATTCTGTGATTCTGGAATTCTTTAGTTTTGCTTATAAAAATTAGTAAGGGATTCATACTGTTCATCATCATCTGGTGTATACACAGGTTTCTGTATACATGTATATAGACTCATATATAGGGTAAGTTTTGGGAAGAGACATCAGTTAACCATTCTGAAGATATCAATTATTTGTCATTACAATGAAAAGTTGAAGCAAATGATGACTAAAATATTTGTGGATTGAGAATTTTATACTTGATTTAAAAGTAAATTTTAAATACTCTTCACTGGATTTATTCAGTCTTTATACTTTTGGGTTTTTTTCCTGATGTTAAAAAATTAACTAGACTATAAGGGCAAATTTCTTCTTTGTTCTGTTTCTGATGAGGTATATCCAAATAGCAAAGTGTATTTTTAATTGTATAAGCAGGACTTAAAAGATAACTTCTTTTTTTTTTTTCACTTTTTTTTTTTTTAATACAGGTGCTCAGAAAATGAGTAGTCCAATGTGGAAAGAGGAGATGCTTTATCTAAGTCAGTGATTTGTAAGACAAATAGAGCAATGGGGTTCCAAAGGTTTTTTTTAAGATGAATAACAACTTAAACAAAAAAACCCAAACCCAATCCAATGCTATGCAGTGAATGATTTAGATTTTTTTTTCCTAATAGTCTGTTTTAATAAAACAAATATCTGGCATCCATTGCATATCTCAGATTTCTTGTAGTTTTTTATTGTAATAAAAAATGTACTGTCGAGATAGAAATGGTTACAGATTTTGATTTGTGTTTCATTGAAGCTTTTCTGCAGACTTAAGGATGGTGAAAAAGGTGAATTGGTAGTTGTCCTCAATTTAGGAGTGTTTTTTTGAGAACATTACTTCAATTTTTCCCTTGGTAAACATGCTCTTTCAGAGCTATTCCGGTTGGAGTGCTAACGGACACCTCCATTCAGGTGCCCATTTCCACCATATGGAAATGTGGAAGTCTGAGACTCACCTCCCACCTCATTACACTTTATGAACAGATCCAATACATACTATGTTTTGGGATTCTGAGTACAAGGCATGTGATTGCATAAATCTTGTTTTGAAGGAAACCAAGGGTGAAAAGGAAGTCAGATTTAGTCATTTTGGTTTAGGCAACTATTACTGAAAAAAAAAAAAAAAAAAAAAAAAAAAAAAAAAATTTGTATTAAATATAGCTTATATTCACCTATTAAGGTGTATTGTCATTTCCATACCAATTTAGCATTTCATTTAAACAAAAGTGAAGGCTACATTGAGATGTATCTACTTCCACAGAATTTGAGGAGCATACCTATTGCATGAAGCAAAGATAGGACAGATACTGAGAAGTTAATCTGCATATACTCATACAGAAAGCCAGCTGCAGATCTAGGGCAGAGATTTCTTCTGACAAAGAAGTCATTTTAGAAATGCAGATTAAAAAAAAAAAACCTGCATATGTCAACATGCACATAAAAGAAAACAGGTTTGAGAAGAATATGTGTCTAGTACTTTAGATTAGAATGAGCAAAGCAAGTACAGTAGTGAAAACTGGATGATAAAGGCTTGTTTGCATGAATATGTTGCATTCTAAGCTGAATGGGCAAAGGCAAAGATTTAGCAGTATGTGGTTAAAGGTGCTCTCTATTATGTACTGGAAACTGAAGAGAATTTTGTACCTTGAGTATCTGAAGGAAAGGTTTCTAAAGGAACAGAAATTGAAGGTTGAAAAGAAAAGCTGAAAACAGGAAAAAAATGAGTTTTCACTTGCCTAAACTAAAGCATGCAATGAATATTGCACTTCTGATTGAAATTCAAGCTATTCTTTTCAATACTTTGAGGCAATTTAATGAAACCATTGGATAGTGTAGATTGAATAGTGCTTCTCTCAATCTCTTTTCCTTCATTCAACTTTTCTTTTGTAATTTATGTATTTAGAGATAAAACAAAGATGGGAGTTTATAGCTTGCTATTGATTAAACTGCTTTTCCAGTTGATTTAATTAGTTCCTTTGCTTCTTGAAAATCTGATCTGAAGCTTAGATACGGATACATTGCTTCAGGCATTCAGGCTAAGGTGATGGGAGGAAGTGATGAGCCCATTGTGAAAGCCTTGGAATGGGGAGCAGTGAGGGAAGCCAGGCAGCAATCAATCAGCACTGCTTGCCTTTAATAGAAAACTCTCTAGTGATGGAGTTACTATTGGGAACAGAGAGATGCAAATCAAAGGGCATATAGCTGCATAAATAGAGACTCACAAAGAGGGAGATTTGGCAAATTCTCTATGTATTTGTATTCAGTCTGTACGGCTTGAGGATTGTAGCTTTTTTGGGTTTTTTTGTTGGGGGTTTTTAGTGCATTTTTGGTTTTGTTTTTTTGAGAGGAGATGTAGGTTTGAACATGATTTAAGAAAAAAATACAAGCAGACTGGAAAAACTGCCTTTTACAGAGATATAGTTAAATGAGCTTTATGTACAGTTATTCTAAATGGGTGCAAAGACATTCATAGTGTGACCTACTGTTAAAGAAGCAAGAGAGAAGTACTGTAAAGCAAGATCCACTGATATTAGTGTGGGGAAAAAAAATATCTGATAGTACATATTTTTTAAAATATTACAGTTAATCTGACTATAGCTTTTTAGCATCTTGGACCTTTTGTGAAGATTGTCTGTCTCCAATATTTAAGACTCTAGTTTTTCAACTCATATTTTCAAGTCATATTCTTTCAAGATCAAATATGAAAGAATCTTTATACTCCCTAATTATTTCCCCATGAGCCAAGTAGCCACGACTGCGTGTATCTATAGGCTGTAATCCTAGCTCTAGAAAAGGAAATTATTACTGCAGATTTAACCAAAATCAAATAAGAAAGACCAAAGACTACAATGTTTCATAACACCATTTAAAGAAGTTTCTTATCTTAGCAGGTTGTGTACTTTCAAATTAAATTCGAGTTATTTCAAACTCCAGCTATCAATATTAAAATGCTGAAATTTATGTGACAGGATGTAAATCTGAGATCACATAAGAATTGCATGGACAGGATCAGAACTTTTGACAGGCTGAGATGGAGCATTTTGTAGTGATATAAGTGGTCTAAGCAGAATTGTTTACTAACACTTTAATGTAGCATGCCTGTTGAGGAATATTATCTTTATTACTTCAAATATGGTAAAATATATGCATATTCTCTTTTGTTTCTCATACACTAGAGCTTGAAATGTGAAGTCTAGTAAACATTTTCTTTTTAGTCAGATGACAAGCAAAGAATTGGTATTAATGAGCTGTAACTGGGGAAATGGGAGAATGTTTTCCCCTGTCTTTGTAGTTGTAACATACATATAAGATGAAGTATGTTCAAATTTCAGTACTTGGCAGTTAGTTAGATCTCATGCTGAAGGCAGGGCTAACTTCAAAGTTCACATTCTTTATATTTTGCTCTATTTCATGGATATTAAAATAAAGATCTTAATGCTGAGGCAAGGTTTCATTATTCAGTGGGCAGGAGAGATATATTTTCTTGTTTCTCATGTGCAGTATACATGGCTCATGAAAAATATGGGAAAGCTGCAACTATTGCAAATCTTCCTGTAGCACCAAACTAGGTATCACAGAAACTGGATATTGCCATAGTTTTGACATAATAAGATGCTTTTGGTAGGCAGTGTTCTGTACTGTGACTTTGTGCTGTATTTCTCCACTTCTAATGTGACTGGTTCTTTCCCAGCCCTTACCTTCAGGCAATCATAGTTTTAGAGGTAGAGATTCTTTGTATGTCTCCAGGGGTTGAAGTTAGGTTGTTTCCTCTATAGTCTTTTATTTAAAATGCAAGCAACTGGCCATTTTGCTCTACGTTTCTTACGTTTTCATGTATTTGTTAGCACAGTATCTCTTAGCAGGTGAGAGGATAAATACATTTAACTATATTGTTTTGGCTCCTCTAGAGATACAGCATTAAAAAAAAATCCCTTTTCCTGTTTTTAACCCCTTCTGTCTCTTCAGTAACACGTTTCCAATATGGCACCATGCTTGCATGTCTGTATTTTAATTCTAACAGATAGACAATAATTAAATTTGACAGAAATTCATGTCCAAGAAATGCCCAGGGAAGTCCATACTATTACTCCCACAGATTTACAGCCAAAGTTTGGGACCCAGTGGAAATATGCTACATTATTACCGGCAGTATTCATGGTGCTCTTTGTTACGATACAGTTCAAAGAACTAAGTCATATCCAGGGCTGGGTATCCAGCAGCATTTGTGGAAACTATGGTCACTTGAAACAGAGGAATGTGTAGGAAGTTCTCTCCAAACTTATGGACAGATGTAAGAAAATACAAAGTCTAGATTGAAGAACCATCTTTATGATTGTATTGTTAGTAGTGATACTCCCATGTGGAAAAATACATTATGCTTATGGCTACTCCTTCTGCCATGAGAAGTAAGGAAAACCCATTTTGCTGGTCACAGACATGCTTTCATGAAACTAGGGCATGAGTCATTTCAGTATCTGTTACTGTCTGGATCTCTTGGTTGCATCTCCTAGCATAAGTGGAGCCGTCAGAGTGATGGCCAAGATACACTTAGCAGAAAACCTGGCAAAGGAGTTCTGGTTGTGTATTGTTGCAATGTTAAACCTCAAGTCTCTAATTCAGCTCAAATGCCATTTCAGCTAGCAGTAATTAAAGGGAGAGAAGTACATGCCATTATACAAAAGATAATGCCAGATGATTAATACGTGTGCTGGCCATTTTATTTCATCATTGAAAATGTGCTGAATTAACACTTCTGCTAGAAATTTCTTAATGCTACATCCCAAAATATATCTCATATGAATAATTTTTTGGCTTCAGTACTGGATTTTTTTTACATGGGACTCTTAATAATACATATTGAAAAGGGCAATTCATATTTCTTTGATAACTAGAGCCTTGGATTCAGTTGTCTGTTTTTCCTTAACTGCAGGCAATGCATGATTTAATACAATTACTTGAGCGTTCCCTTCTGAGCACTGATCATGATAGAATAATACAAATGATTGATGTTCACTTTCTTTACGGCAAGCCAAAAAACCTTATCATTGTATCATAAAAAAAGAAATAGCATTTTATAGCAGCAATCAAAGTTGAATGAAAGCTAATGAATTAAAGTGTGAAGCTTTAGTACCTCTTTTAAGGAAAAATCCCAAGTACTTTATGGGATACATTTATATAGGCTTTAATGTAGGATGCTTTTCATAGAATAGATATAAAAGTTTCTGCTGCCACATTTAGTCTTTATCAAAAGCATACTAACAGCAAAACAAGGTATACTAAATAGCAGACTCTTGTGTTTCACTAATTAATTATTTCTTTATACCTCTGAAATGAATATGTAAATGAAAAAAAATCATCTATTTTCTTTCTGGATAAAGAGAACTCTGCAATTTTTCTTAAGAAATTTCATGGTGTATAAAGCTTACTTGCAAAGACTGATGAGTACCTTCTCCATGGGATTTAATTTTGTTGTGCTACACTCCTTCAGCTATGTATACCTACAAAAATCTATCCAGAAAGTAGACATTTATTATCAAGAATCTCTGCAATTTGGTCATGGTCTAAAGCCATGGTCATTTAGTTTGGAACAAGTGTGAGCTGTTAATAGAAGAGGCAATTTCTCCCTCTTCCGTAGTCATAGCTGCCTACTCTTACTATGTCCTTCATGCTCCCTGTAGCATTTATGAAGCCAAACCATAAAATGAGTGAAAAACTTATCCAATAAAAAGAAAGTGTCTAGCTTGCTGGATGCCTATAGAGATTATAGCAGCATCAGAACTGAGCAAAGATTTATAGATGGGTAGTCTTTTTCACAAGGACAAACACTTAGACATGTTGAAGATGAAATCTACTAATGATTCCACTTAGGGGCAGCCCAAAAATTACTGTTGTTATTTTGATGTCACAATTCTGATGTCACGCTTGTTAATTTAAACTGCAAGGACAAAACTTCCTATTCAACAAAGCCTCCAAACCACACTGTTCCTAGGGAGGCAACATCTTCCATGTGCCATGGGTTGGAAGTAGATGAACGCTGGCTGAGGGCCACAGCCCACTAACTGCTCTTCTGTCAGTACTTACTATTTCATAACAACTGAGGGCCAGGTATTTTCCCCAGTCCTTAAATGTGCCTCTGTGACATTAAAAGCATTTTGTTTATTTCAGGACACACTGAAGGAGGAGCATCAGTTCACTATTTCTTTTTCTTTGTGAACCACTTTTGTTAATTTCCTGCTGCCTCAAGGTGCACTGTGTGATCCATAGGCAATGTCTATGATTAGCACTTTCTATTATGTTCATTTACTCTCAAAACCAAAGATTTATAATAGTTAAGTCTGCAAATTTTTACTGTAATCTATGAAAGAAGGGAGTTTAGGCAAAAACAATCAGGAAAGAATGAGACTCTAAAAAAATATTTATGTATGGTTGGCTTTGAATGTTCACGTTGAGTGTTTGTTAATTTTCTACATAGTCTCTGTGCATGAATTATTAGAAGTTATAGCTTTTTTATATATATATATATATGTGTGATTCATTATTCCTAGTGAAGACTCAGTCTTATTGTAAGACAAAATATATGATTGGAATGTAAAATCAATATAAAAAGAGCGACAATATATTAGCAGATTTATATTGTGTATATACACATATAGATACATGTCTTTATATAAGTAGTTAGTTGACTTGTTAATATTATAGCATTAAGCATGTTAAACTTACCTTGCATTAGTGAACTTCTTAGAATTAGCTGTGCTTCTAAGGAGGAAGCTTACAGAGGATGCTTTACACTAAAGGCATGAAGTGACATTTATAGGGAAAAGCGGAAAAGCTGTTTACAAAATAGATGGTAGCAGGAGAAGTAGAATTTAAAATGCCAAGAGAGAAGATGAGGGGGGAAAAGGACAAAGTTAACAAATCATATTAAAAAATTGTTGCATGAAACACAAGGAGGTAGCAGAAGGATTACAAGACTGGATGAGTGTATAAAATTGTCCCATTTCCAGGATATTTAGAGGCTGATGGGCCATTGTGATGAGGCCATTGTGAGAGAATCTTTTGTAGGCTTCATGTGTCTAAAGATAATCAACATCTTTAGCTGCATGAATGCTTACAAAAATGACCCATATCCATTTAGAATCCTAAATGGATTAAAAGAAGTTTGGGTTTTAGACTGTTTTATGCTTTTGGAATTTTTACCCATTGTGATGAAACCTAAATGGAGATAAAAATAAAAATTGTGTTTAGGATGGGCTGAAGGGGAATGGTTGATATGATGTAATGGAGCTCAGGAATAAATGAATCGAAATGAGAACCAAAAGCTTAAGTGAGCATTTATCTGTGCTGGCAAAAAGGAAGGAAATTATCTTTAATGTGTAGGAGAAGCAGCAGAAAGATTTCTTTATGATCTGGACTAGGAAGGCTAGGGAAAGATGAAAAATAGTGACATTTTTATTATAGGTATGAGTGACAGAGAAGATGCTGATGATGCAGTACTTGAGTGAGAAGACAGAGTTTTGGCCATGTTGAGCTAATGGCATACTACTAGATGAGGTATCAGTGAGACAGCTGAGGTAGGAGATGAAGTACAAGAAAGGTCAGGAGTGGAGAGGTTGATCTCTGATTTGTCAATACAGCTTCTTATATATTCTGCTTAGTCAATAGTTTTATTAAGCCTGTACCAGAATCACAAAAATGAACAAACAGCAAAACCCAACCAAACACCCCCCACAAAAAACCCCAACAACAAACCAAAAGCCATTGAAACTTGTGTTTATTTCAAGTTTCTTGACTTGAAGAGAGATCTGCTACCAGAAGTTCTTATATGTTCTGGTATTATTTGGATGGTGTCTCCCATAACATTCTTGTATGCAAGCTCAGGAAAGTATGGGATGGAAGACAGTGAAATGAATTAGGAACTGGTTACAAGATAGAGTCCAAAGAGTGGTGACCAATGGTGGCAAGCCCAGCTGGAGACCTGTAACTAGTGGAGTCCCCCAGAGATCAGTGCTGGGTCCAGTCCTGTTCAACATCTTCGTCAATGGCACTGATGAGGGGACAGTGTCTGCTCAGGAAGTTTGACAATACCAAACTGGGAAACTTAGCTGATATACCTGAAGGCTGTGCAGCCGTTCAGTGAGACTTAGACAGACTGGAGAGCTGGGCAAAGAGGAACCTTATGAGGTTTAACAAGGACAAGTGCAGAGCAGTACAGGCTGGGAGGTGATCTGCCAGAGAGCAGTCCTGTGGAGATGGACCTGCTGGGCAACAAGTTATCCATGGGACAGCAATGTGCCCATGTGGCCAGGGACAATGGTATCCTGGGGTGCATCAAGAAGAGTGTGGTCAGCAGATTGGGGGAAGTTCTCATCCCACTCTACTCTGCCCTAGTGAGGCCCCACCTGGAATATTGCATCCAATTCTGGGACCCCCAGTTCAAGGGGGACAGAGATCTACTTGGGAGAGTTCAATGGAGGGCTACAAGGGTGGTTAAGGGGCTGAGGCACTGTCTTATGAAGAAAGGCTGAGGGACCTGGGGCTTTTTAGTCTGAAGAGAAGAAGACTGAGAGGGGATCTGATAAATGTTTATAAATATATGAGAGCTGGGGGTCAACCTTCTCTCACTTGTGCCCTGTGATAGGACAAGGGGCAGTGGATGTAAACTACAGCACAGGAAGTTCCACCTCAGCATAAGGAAGAACTTCTTTACTGTAAGGGTCACAGAGTATTGGAACCGGCTCCCCAGAGAGATTGTGGAGTCTTCTTCTTTGGAGACTTTCAAGACCTGTCTGGATGTGTTCCTGTGTGACCTGCGCTAGATTCTATGGTCTTGCTCTGGCAAGGGGGTTGGACCCAAAGATCTCCATAGATCACCCCTAACATCCTGTGATCTATATAGGGTTTGATTTATGTTTGAGTGGAGACAGTGATCTGTTAAAATAAACTGCCAGAGTATTTCCCTTACATACCAGACTGATTTTTGTATGCGACATATAGTGGCTTAGACCTAGACCTAGACAGACAGGTTGCATGAAATAGAAGAACAGTAAAAATATATTGTGTCATTCCTGCACTTTTTTCTTACATCCCTTTTTATAATATTGTATTCTGAATCTGCAATATCACATTGAGCAGTTTCGTTTATTCTGCTTAAGATTTTCAGAGAAGACATATTTTCTATATTATATATTCTATATCATGGAAAACTAAAGCAGGTGCTTTGCCAAGTACAAAGTAAATAAACTGTTTAACGAAAGTGATGATCTAGTTGTCTTAATTTATATGTAAATTGAGCAATGCTATTTTAGATTAGTGCAGCAAATTGCTAAAAGAGAAGTCACATAAATATCAGCTTTTGAAGACTGGAAATTGAGTGTTTAAACAGAAGAAGTTTTCTGCAGGGAAATTTGATTTTCTGAATACCATTTCAAGCTGCTTTTCAGGAGCTTTGGATTTTCTTTTCACTGTAATCAAAACTGCTGTGATTTCTATTTGCGTGCTACAAGTTGTATTTGGTTTACTTTTCTTTGCCTGTGGTAGAGCAGCATCTATTGCTTTGAAGAATGTCAACAACTTATCAGTGATGAATTAGTTTGTATTTGGTTATGTTTTATCTGTGAGAGTATTTCTAAGCTGATTTTATTGTGGCAAAGGAGCAGAGAATTATTTTCTGTAAGCATTCCTAAGGGTAACATTTTCCCCAGTACACTGATTGCACTGTCTTCCAAACCATACAGTACTGTGTGCCCCAGTGTGTGTCCTTGGTCCACTGCTGAGCACAGCAGCATATTATAGCATGGCCTTTCTCCCTGGCTTCAATTTAACTTTCTTGTTTCATCAAAGGCAATTTAAGATAATAACTTTAAATGCTGGGAGAGGTGGTGTTCATTCTATGAAAATGAGATTTTGATTTGTCATCTGCTGGTGCTTCAGTTCATGACTCTTGAGCTATTTGAGTGCTCAGCATAAGCAAGACTGTGGATCTAGAAGGCACCTTGAGGAACTGAGAAATTGTTTATCACTTCAGCTGAGAGAGGAGAACTGTTATTGTAATGGTCACACCTGCACTTGGAAGGATCTGTTTATAAACAGATGTTATAAAATGTTGTGCAAAGACCAAGACAGTTGTAGATTTTATGCTTATGAACAGGTTGTCCCATAGTAATGACTTTAGTAAAGATGCAGTCTATGATATTTGACAAAGTGTTTGGATGCCAGTATCTGCAAAAGAGATAGTAAAAGTATGCGTATGGAGTGACATAAAAGAAATTGTAAGAGTACCAGGAAATAATCAAAATATCTTGGATTTTATGCTAAAATTCTTGAATTAGTTTATGGTTATTAAAAAAAAAAAGAACCTTTATTGGTATTAGTTATTAATGCATTAATTTTTATAATATCTTGTTACGTATTTTGGGTTTAGTGCTTTCTGTACGAGGTACAGCCTCATACTATACACACATGCAAATATGCTAGTGCATATGCATTTCCCTGTTTTTTTTTTTTCCAGCTACAAAGTTTATGGATATGTTGTACTCTGTAGAATGTGTTCTTTGTGATACGCAATAAACTTTTCTATATACTGGAGATCTCCTTGGTAAAGTGAAAATTAATTAAGTATCCATTTTTCAGGATATGAATGGAAAGGATGTTATGATATGAGTTGATGCAAAAGACAGCAAGGATTTTAAGTTTTTTTCCCTCTCACTAGTAGGAAAAGAACTGGAGAAGTGTGGGTAAAGAATGTGACTTTAAGGTGTGTTAGGAACCTGTGCATTAATACTGATTAGTTTATTGGAGTATATGAAGAATCATATGCTCAAAACGCTACTAAGTTTATATTGCAGCCATATAAAAATGTAATTCATTGCTTTCTTCTCAAGGGTTGTAGCATTAGAGTGCTGCGCATAACCTATGTACATGAACCCATGTCTGCAAATTTATCTGAAAGGAAAGGAAGTGGTGTGTGGTGGAAAGGTAAGGTAATGGAAGTATTAAAACAAAACTATTATTTTTAAAGGGGGTAAAAGGGGTAGAAGTACCTTGAGTCAATTTTTTACAGTCATCCTTTCACTAAGTGAAGTTGCCTTTTTTGCAGTCCTAGAAAAGCAGTGTTGCCTTCCAAACAGCAGCACAAGCCAGAATACACATAATTTTCTCTAACATCTTATTAGCATTTTTCATTTCAGTTTTCAGTTCAAAGACAAAGTATATGATATTGTTGTCTTGCTCCACTGATACCTTATTTCTGACAGCATAGGGCTTGTTAGAAAATGGAATAATGCCACTTTGTTTCAGGTATTTCCAAAGAGGCAGCTGCTTCAGTGAAAGAAAAGAAAACCTTTTCCTAAAGTCAAAGCCAGAAATGTTTCTTTTGAATTGCTCTTAGCCTTTTAAAAATTATGCTGTCACAATGCCTTCATGGTAATCACTCCTCTAGCATTCCCAGATTGAGAGAACGAAATATGCAGAAATACAGAAGACTGCAAACTAATGAATACACAATTCCTGTGGTTTCAGCTTGGTTTTTTTTTTCCCTTCCTTCCCCCCCCCCCATCTAGTTATTCATCCATTAGAAATTAGTTTGGCCATTATAGTTTACTGTTAGGAAATCAGTTGTCCACTTCTATAAATTTCTGATTGTCTGTTTCTGCCTAACTCAGGGATATTTAAGCTTTATTCTCTGAAGGTTTAGGAGCTGGCAGTTTAGTTCTTTCATCCACATTTTCAAACTCTTGCTGAAGTGACTGAATTCAGTGAGTCAAAATGTTTTATTTTCTTGGCCACCTCAGAGTGATTGTACAGCAGTTTCTCTATTAGGAAGGTCACACCAGTTATGTCAGGCAGATCCATAACTTTTAAAATATGTTTATAGCAAGTGTCGGTGGTAGTTGCAGAGTGAGTGATACATGTGTGAGCATCTGATTGTGCATCTGAGAGATACAAATTGCATGAGGATGCCTGCTAGAAACTGGGGACCCATCAGAATACCAGTTAGTTTGAACTTTTAGTATGTTAAATATTCTAACAAAATTAAATCAATTTTGCTTTAGCAGAATGTTTTCTCTCAGGAAAAGTTCATCACCTTGATAGAAGAAAACATAAATGAACATTATTGCCATGTTTTGGTTTACTCTGCTACTGGGTGGCTGAAACTTAAGAATTTGTTGTTGAGAGATGTGGGGTTTTGATGTTTACTTTTGTATATAAGCATTATTTTAAGTTTCATGTCAGAATTTCTAAGATTTGATAGCCTTTCTGAGACAGAAACCCTTCATTCTCTTTTCCATATCTGTTCTGGTTTCGTGATAAGGATATTTTTAGGATCTTTATCCTTTATATCTCTACAATAATACTTAGAAACAAAACCTAAAACACACATTCTTGTCTATTTCATATACTAATGAACACTAACACTTTCTCTACTAGATAGCAATAGTGGTCAGGGATCATCATCAGAAGGGAAGTTTCCCAGGCCCAAGTAGACAATCTATCAATTTGAATTCTACTGTTAGGTCTAGGGATTTCTGTTAGAGAGCTTAAATTTTGTTCCAGAACTGATAAGATGATTGAAAATATGCTTTAAGGGTGTCTCTTAAAAGAAGAAACCAAGGAGAAAAGGGTGGGTAAGGGGTGGGGTGGTGGTGGTGATTATCTTGTTTTCAGGAGTGACCTGCTTTTTCAAGTTGATATTCAGATTTTTTGTTTGGTTTGGTTTGTTTTTTGGGGTTTTTTTGTCAAGGCTTTAGTTCCATAGAAATATTAAAATGAGATTTCAAGTCTTGTTTCAGATTCTCTCTTCCTTCCTGCTTGTAGGAACAGGGAGTCCATCACCATTTGGGAGGGGCTTGCTAGTGATACATCAGTTTTTCATAGGCTGTTGAGACCACATAGACTAAATAAATCCCTTTCAGAAAAGGATTGCTTTCCTTTATTGTATGGACATGATAGAGCTTTCCAGAGGCACATCTAGTCCCCAGTGGCCCCCTGAAAAGATAGCTTGGCTGCACAGTGCCCTAAACCTAAGCTAAATGCCACTAACTTGTCTAAGGAAGCAGAGGATAGGGTTGCTATTCACAACCATAACAACCTTATCAGATCAGTGTCTCTTTCAAAGGGATTCTGCCACTCTTCCAATATCTTCATGAAAGCTGGCATCTCCTTCCTTTCCCCTAGGAGTTAACATTTCACAGAAGCCTATTTAACTGGGAAGCTGACATGGTTGAAAGTCTTTATATTGTTTAAACTTTACATTTACTGGCAACTCCTGAAGGATGAATGCACTGTCGGGGAGAGTTAAACATACTTTGGATCTTGATGTAAATTTCTTTTTCTGAGAAAGCTCACTAGTGGGACAGGATCTACAAATAATTTCTAATTGCTTCTCTTCTTATTAAGGGCAAAAGCCAAGCTGTTTTCCTTTCCCTCAAAGTTGAATCTCAAGAGGCAAAGAGTGTTTTTGCTCCAGAGGCTAGTCTTTGGTCCCAAAATGCTTATTGGTAACCACCTTTGCAGTAGAGAGCATCTCTGTTTTACTTTGTGCACAGAGACTTTGTCTGATATTATTTTTTAAATTTCATGGAGTTAAAAATATATGGGGGGGCATTTATAATCCCTGTCTGTCATCAGAGATGCCTGAGAAGCTTGGAGGCTAAAGCTTTCACCATGCACTGAAGTGGAGTTTAAACTTTTTGTTGCATTGAGTGAATTATAAGGGTGTTTTACTTCCATATGTAAACACGCTTTCAGAGCACCAATTACAGCAGAGCTGTAATCTCAGGTCAAATCTAATTTTCAGATAAGCAAAATTCCAGATCTTTTTCTTTCCTGTGCCACTGAATGTGTGTGTCTGACTTGTAGAATGTATCTGCTATCAGAATGTCAGCTCTTCTTGGGTAGCTTTGATTCATTTTTATGTGCAATGTGAATAATGACACGTACAGAAATTCTGTCCCTTAGTAGCTGAGAATCTGAAAGGAACAGGTTTTAAAACTGTCCCTCTGTTCTTGACAGTGATCATTGTTGTTCCACTCTAGAGCAAAGACAAGCAGTTAGCTTCAATCTTTGCACCCATGCTGTGTATTTAACAGCCATTTACTCGCCTCTCTGCTATATGTATGTAACACTTTTATGTGGTTTTATTTTTAATTCATGTAAGTGGCATTTACAGATCTATTCTGTTTCACTGCATTTGGAAAATTCTAATCAATTTGCTCCAATCTGGAGGGAGAGTTGGGTCAGAAATGTGTACTTGTGCTATTACCATCCCAGATCTGTTACATTTTTCATAAAGCTTGAGGAATATATAACTTGTTCAGTTTAATATTGTTGAAGCATTATCAGTAATCTTATGCTTCCCATCTGTGATTCTGAACTCTGCATCACTGTGTTGATATGTGTAGCAGGGGCAAACACTTCTCCAAGCACAAGGAATTCAACAAGATTACAGGACTGCCTTTTCTAATGCACATTTTAAAACTGATTTACTGAGATGCTACTTATACTTGTAGTTCTTGGGTTTTGTTGTTTGTTTTTGGTTTTTGGGGGGTTTCTTTGTTTGGTTGGTTTGGGTTTGGGGTTTTTTTTGCGGGGTGTTGGTTTTTTTGTCTGTCCGTTAGGGCTTTTTCATTGGTGGAGATAATTTAGAAGGGAAGCTGTTCTGTATTTTTAGAAAGGATTGCTGGATTACCAAATATTTTTTGAAGAAGACTGAGATAGTTCTTGAACACTGGTATTTTATAAAGTCTTTGTAATTTGACAGGTAAGACAGTAATTGAGGTCGAAGTTTAGAACAGGATAACAATGTAAATTACTGTAAAACCATTTTCTTGTTATACAACATTACATATCAACATGAGGTAAGGATAGATTGAATAGTGTACAAATACTGTCAGGGAAAAGGAGTGGTTTAAAGGACTTTATTTACCATTGTGGGTTTTAGAATGTAATTGTTCTTTAGTACGCAGTCCTAGTTTATTTGAAAATTAATATTTTACTTCTCTAGTTAAATATTGATTCTGTTTACTCATTGTTTTTCTTTGGGATCTTTCTGTCCATTTAATCAGCTGAATAAATTAAGTAATTCACAAACCAACTGGCTCATGCTCTCAATGGCTTCAGGGGACCTTGTCATTCCCTGTAGCCTTTTCTCTGGCCCAGCTGTGGGGCTGTGAAATCACTTGGCTGGTAATTAGGTATTTATCAGATTGTTTCTGAAAAGGGATGAGACCGATATCTGACACAATTATCTTTGAAAATTGAATTGCTCTTTTCTAGTCCTGCTGAGGACATTCAAAGGTACTATGAATGTTTAAAGCTAAATGCCTTTGAAAATCCCCTGCTTTTTTAGATCAGGTATAACAGAGAAGTCAAAATGCAGTCAAAGGATTTTTTTTTTACTTTTCAGGATTTTATTTCTATCAAATGTCATTTATTTTCCATGCGATTCTGTTTGGAAGTACTTTTGACAACAATTTTGACTTTACTTTGTCAAATGTCCACAACTTCATAATGTTTGAACATTGACAGCATTTCTTACAAATCAAGAAATTACTTACTAATTATAACAAGACATTACTAATGATTTTCCCTCCTCTTCAAATAGTGATGAGTACACAGTTCTAGAAAAGCAATTTTACCCTTGTTATATTGTTTCCCAGATGAGAAACAAAAAATACTTTATGTCATGAATATTGTTTTATTCTGAGTCGATATAGACTAGCATCTGATGCTTGGCAATCTTTTTCTGGGTTCTGAAACACATGCTGAAGGGTTATTTCCTGGTTGTTAAATCACAGTCAAAAGAAGAAAATCTTGCTAAAGCAGGGAAAAGCATTTAAAAGACAGCAACCCCATCGATAATCTATGAATTTTGTTATAGTTTCTATTCTCGTGATTGTGCAAGTTCTTTGCAAACATACTGCCTCAGTCAGTGATCCAGCTACTAACCAACAATTGGTTTAGGTTTTTTTTCCCCCCTGATTTATACCTAGTTTTCCATATGCTATCTGATCCAAATCCAGCTATGAATTTAATTAATTTCCTCATAGGATTTTCTGTAGTGCTGCTACTACAGAATTCGCTTCACATTTACTTGCTTGCTCTTAGTAAGACACAGTCCCTCATTATGCAGAAAGGGAAGCCCAGGGTGATTAAAGTGTATACAATTAAAAAAAAAAAAGAAAAAAAGTGAAACTGTGTTATTTTCTTTAAAAAAAGAAAAAACAAAACAACTACAAACAAACCCTAGCATCTGTTCCATAAGTCTTGTGGTTTAGTGTTTCATGGAATTAGCTGGAAATCTTGATACTGTAGTTCTGCTCCTTTAACAGACTTCTTTAATTACAGAGAAATGTTCTGTGAGCGTGCAGCTTAGCTAAAATTGTGAAGAACAATCCAAAGTGTTGCTTTCCTGTAGATTTGAAGCCCAAGTAAATTTTAGTAGCTTAGAGATGTCTCTAAAGCTTCATCTCCTCTTCCTTTCATAGAAATGTTTGTGCACATGCACAGAGAGCATCCTGCACTGGGAAGCTTTTAGGTAAGATCTTAAGTTCTCTCTCTCTCTCACTCTTGTATGGCTTCTCGAGAGTGATGATGCAGACATCTTCACTTATTCTCCCATAGCTTTTAGCTGTATCAGCAGTTTCAATGAAGAAGGCTAATTAACAGAATGAGATCACCTTCCAGATTTGAGGAAAGTTTTGTCCAACGAATTCAACCGCGACTGTTACCAGTTACCTTTGGCCTCTGATTGCTCCCCTGAGGGTGACTGAATATAAAATAGAGAACAAAACCTGCAATACTGTGGGGCTGTGCAAAATAACAAGTTAGAATTGATTTTTGTATTCCAGGGGAATAATCAGCCTAAGCACAACATGCAGTGTGATGACAGGCAATGCTGTATGATGCTGGATAGCATATTTGAACATGCCTATCTGTGTATTCTGCTTACCTGTGGGATCATAAGGTTATTCCTCAAAAAAAATCATCACAAACCTCCCTAGCATTCCATTTTTTATCTTATGTTGAGGACTTCTTAATTTTTTAATTAAAAAAAAAAATCCCTAAAAGTCATGCCCAACATACTATCTCCATTCGCTCAGCCTCTGATACAGCACCATTTAACACTACTAACATTTCTAGTCACTCTGCACTATAGTTTTCTGTGAAAGGAAGTCTTTCCTCATTTTGTGGTAGACACCATAACACTGCATTTCTTGAAATGGTATTTGGGTTGCTGATTTTGGTGCTGTAGTTTCAATACAATGAAGCAAGATAATCACACCCAAGGCAGTGAGGAGATAATTTAGTTCAATGGCCTGCTCAGAGCAGGATCAGCCAGGGCAGGTTGCCCAGGACTGTGTCTTAGTCAGGTTTTCCATATAGGGGTGAAGTCTCCACATTTATGTGGACTACCTATTCCACTGTCCACTTGCCCTCACAGTAGAAAAGTTTTGTTCTTATGTTTAAGTGGAAATTCTTGCGGTTCCATTTGTGCCTTTTGTTTCATCACTGGTCACCACTGACAAGAGCCTGACTCCCTCTTTTGTATTCCCTCCCAGGAGGTATTTATCTACACAGGTCAGATCACTCCAATGCACCCTCACCAGTGCTGAGGACTGGGCAAGAATCACCTTCCTTGATGTGCTGTCAAGGCTCTTTCTGGAGTAGCCCACAATAACTTTTTTGCTGCAAGGATGCATTGCTGACTCAACTTCTTTTCCAGCAGGAGCCCTGAGTCTTTACTTAGCAGCCAGTTGTTGTCTCGTGTGTACTGGTGCCTTGGCTTATTCCTCACCGTGTGTAGGTCTTGGGATTTTCCTTTGTTGAACTTTCTGAGACTGTCCAGCCTGCAGAGGTCCCTCTGGAAAGTGACACAAGTGTCAGCCACTCCTTTCAGATTTATGTCTTCTGCAACCTTGCTGTCCACGTCACTAGTAAAGATGTCTCTGAGTCAAATACTGTTTAGCATGTATTGAGTATGCCACAAGGGACTGGCTTCAGCTGGACTACTCCCACTTTGTGGTACCGATAACCCTCCTTTAAGCCCTCCAGTTCAGCCAATTTTCAGTCTGCTTTACCCTTTACTTATCTAACTTATACTTCAGCAGCTTTTTTATTAATATCTTATGTATCAAAGGCTTTCTTAAAGTCAAGATAACATCCATTGGTCACATCTAGCAAGCCTGTCATCTAATCATAGAAAGCTTTAATGTTAGTTAAATTATTTCCTATTCATAAAACCTTGTTGACTACTACCAATCACCTTCTTGTGTCCTTCCATGCATATGAACACAGTCACCAGAAGAGGTTCTTCTATCACTTTCTCAGGGATCAAGATGAGGATAACAGGGCTGCTCTTCCCTGGATCCTTCCATCCTGAAGATTGGGGTGACACTTGCTCTCTTCTAGTCACTTTTTATTTCTTATCATCAGAGTCTTTCAAAACTAATCAAGAGTATCCTTACAGTGACACTGACCTCATGGTTGCATCCTGTCAGGTCCCAGGGACTGGTGTGTATGCCCATGTAGTTTTAAGTGCTCCCTGACCTTGATATGCATCTGGTTTCAGGAGCCTGGAATTCCTGAAGGCTAATCTTTTCAACAAACTCAGGTACATCAAATACCTCAGCATTTTCATTGTCCTTTATCCTCAGGTCCCTTAGCTCATTTTCACTGGTCTTCCTTTTGCAGGTTATGTGCTTGCAGAAATCTTTCTCTTTGCCCTTGTGCTGGTTTGAACTAATTGGAAAATTTGAGTGAGAAATTAGAATATTGTCTGAGAAATGAAAATACATGGTGTCACTTCACTCACAGATTTACTGAGAAAAGAAAAAAATAGTTTTAAGAGTTGTAACCCAAATATAGATAAGTCAGACTGTTTCATACCGCTTGGGGCTGTGGCTGCTCTCTTCTTGCATGGTTTCTTTGTCTCTGCCTTTGTAGCTGATTTTCAGTAATTCCACTAACTTGTTTCCTACTACTAACCCCCCAGCCGATCTACCTCCGCCTATCTGCTTCATCAACAGATGGTGAGATAAGATTGGGGAAGGGGGGAAAGGTGGTAGGGGTGGTTAAAAACCCCTCTTAGGGATTTTGATCTCTGGGAGGGGTGTGGTGTTTCTGTATTACTTTTTTTCACTGTATATATCTGTAAATAACTGTTGTACATTGTAAATATTTGCTTGTATATTGAGCATTGCTGTAAATATAAAGCTTCATTTATCAACTTCCAGCGTTCTGAGTTCTAGCTGGGGTTATATCAAAAGGTGTGGGGGCAGGTAACTGCTAAAACCACTACAGCCCTTCACTTGCCTCATTGGACTGACCAAGTAGGGTTTGCTTTTCCTAACTTTGGCTATCCGTGCTCAGGCAGTGTCTCTATATTGCTCTTGGCTTAGCAGGCAGAAAAGGTACAGAGCTGCAAGCACTCAGTAACTTAATTTCATAATTTGACTCCTTGAGAGACTAACAGCCTGGGGGTCACCCAGCACAGGAGCCTGCAAAAAAACAGTCAGTTCACTCCAGTGGTCCCAGTTCACAGAACAATTGCAAGTCGTCATTTTACTGTTGTCATAGATTGAGTTGAATCTGTTGCTGTTATTCATACTATGCTGCAGTCATACCAGCTTCAAAAAATGGAAGTGCTAACTGGAGGGAAGTATTATGGGGCTTGAAGTTCAGGTTGCAACATGGGAGGTTTCATGTTCTAGTTGCTGCTTCTGGAGTCTGGCTTCTTGGATGTTACCTTTTTTCCTGCAGGCATGGCAGTGGAACAGGTGGGAGCTGGCTAGATATTGTTTTTGGTTTTCTGTTTCATGCTTGGGTGGTTTTTTGTTTGTTTGTTTGTTTGTTTGTTTTCCCTGTATTTCCCTGTGCTTCTTCTGCAAATAGGCAGTATTATTAGATTAATTAGATTATTAGCTAAGGTAATTATGCATTTTGATTATGATATCTCATTTTATATTAGGCTCTTATCTCTTTTGTCTCAACCCTGAGTCGTGTGTGTCACTCTTCCCCTCAGTTTTGTGTTGGGGAAGCAGGCAGGTTAGCCCTTGGGCTAAACCATTGCAACAGTCAATGGGTTGGTTTAGGGGTTTGATTTGGTTATTTTTCTTTCTTTTTAGGCTTCTGAGATCTTCACTTCATGCTTCAAACCTGTAATCACACATTTATTGTGATATAAATATATTGCTTTCTTAAGCAGAAATCATGTTCTGTTTCCCATTGTCTCACTCATGTGTTAAAATTGTCCCTTATTCAAAACTAATTTGGCTTATATAAACAGACACATGAAGGAAACATTAGAGACCAGCAGACTTCTGGTAGAGACATTGTTTGAGATTGAGACTCAGGAGAAAAGATGTTTCTTTTGTATTAAGTTTTGACTCCTTTCACTGAGCTTTCATATGTAGTCAGCATAGTAGAGGCTATTTAAGGTTTAGGCTACAACTTAAGTCACATACAATGGTTTGATAGGCTGATACTGGGTTTCTGCTGGAATTTTTCAGTACTAGTGGATGAACATGGACATAGCTTTTTTTTTTTTTTCTTTTAAATCTTTCTTTAAATTATACTGAGTGAACTTTCTTTTGGTACTTCTTAAACAGTAAATATACCATACACAGAATCAAGACAGTTTAAATCTAGATAAGACTGCTTTACATACATGTTTGTCACCTGCAAACTTAGAAATACAGACTCAGCACATTTAAATTGTTGTTGTTATTACTATTATTAATTTATTTTAATCATGGTTTTCTCCGTGTATTTAGAGAAACAACAACAAAACCCCCCTACCACAAACAAAGATCAAACCTAAAACAACCCACAGCTTGAAAGTAGTGTAGCATGGATCTTAGAATCATAGAATTGCAGAACTGTTAAGCTTGGAAAAGACCCTTAAGGTCATCAACTCCAACTATAACTGAGCTACCATGACCACTAGACTACATTGTGAAGTGCCACATCTACATGTTTCTTGAACAACTCCAGGGATGGCAACTCCACCACCTCCCTGGGCAGCCTATTCCAACACTTCTTCACTGTTTCAGTACCTCCACTGGCACAAATTAATGTCGTTCTATCACTAATTACTTGGGAGAAGAAACCAATGCTTGCCTCACTACAACCTCCTTTCAGATAGTTGTAGAGAGCAATATTATCTCCCCTTAGCCTTCTCTTCTCTTCCCTTCTCTTCTCTTCTCTTCTCTTCTCTTCTCTTCTCTTCTCTTCTCTTCTCTTCTCTTCTCTTCTCTTC
>VWZI01007821.1:43372-173002 GCA_013396835.1 Psilopogon haemacephalus
CTTCCCTTCCCTTCCCTTCCCTTCCCTTCCCTTCCCTTCATTAAACAACCCCAGTTCCCTCAGCTGCTCCTCGTATGACATGGCCTCCAAACCCCTTACCAGCTTTATTACTCATCTCTGGACACATTCCAGGATCTCAATGTATTCACCAGGGCTGAGTACAGGGTTACCATCACTTCTCTGTTCCCGATGGGCACACTGTTTTTTATATAGTCCAGGGTTCTGTTGACCCTTTTGGCCACCTGGGCACACTGCTGGCTCATGTTCAGCTGGCCATCCACCAGCACCCCAAATCCTTGGGGTTGTTGTGACCAAAGTGCAGGACCTGGCACTTGGTCTTGTTAAACTTTATCCCATTAGCCTCAGCCCATCAATCCAGCCTGTCCAGATTTCTCTGCAGTGCTGTTCTATCCTCAAACTGATCAACACTCAAACTGATGTCATGTGCAAACTTGATGAGGGTGCACTCAATACCTTCATCCAAATAACTGATAAAGATATTAAACAGAACTGGCCCCAGTACTGGATTCTGGGAGACATCACTTGTGACCTGCTGCCAATGCAATTTAACTTAATCCACCACAACTCTTTCAGCCTGACCTTCCAGCCAGTTTTTAATCCAGTGAAGAGTACAACTGTCTGTGCCATGGGTCCTCAGTTTCTTGAGGAGAATACTGTGAGAGATGGCATCAAAAGTAATCAGGTTGGTCGAACAGGACGTGTCTTTCATGAACCCATGCTAGCTGGGCCTGATGCTACAATGTGGTGGGTTAAGGAACTTCTGCCCCCTCCCCTCCCCTAATTTACCAGACCAGCTCAGATGGCTTGGAAGTGAAATAAAGCTGTATTTACAGCAAAACAAAATTTACAAGCATATATACACAATATATCTACAAGTATTTACAACTACATGCAATATAGAAATAATACAGAAATCCAAACTCCTTCCTGGACAAAGAAACAGCCCAGAAGGGACACAAAGATACTCTCTCACTCCCCCAGACAGACAATCAGCAAAGCTTACTTCTTATCTGTTAGTGGAGCAAAGGCAATGTGAAAGGAGCAAGGGCTTTGAGGCAGAAGAACAAATTGTTTATATTTTGGGTTTTTATCCCTTTTAGCAAACCAGTGAATGATACAGACTTCATAATTATTATTCTTTCATAACCAATGATCTAATTTCTTTTATTAGAATATTCCAGTTAACCTCAAAGCAGCACATGCCATTATTATGCATTTGTCATGTGAGTGCACCCAGGATGAACTGCTCCAAAATCTTCCATGGTACTGAAGTCAGGCTGTAAGGCCTGTAGTGTCCCAGATCCTCCTTTCCCCGCTTTGTGTCATAATTGTTAAAGGTGACCTAAGAATTGGTTCTATAAAAGTAAATGTTTTAGAATACTGAAAGATTAATTAAGGTGAGCTTCATGAATGTCTGCTGAAATTGCCACTGAGAGGATCACAGTCATATCCATAGATGCTCTATACTGATAACTACTCTGATTTAAATAGATTTATATCTTTTTAACTGCTTTGATCTTAGTAGAGTTGATTTACATTACGACAGAAAAGGAGCTGGCCAGATGCTTTTGCCCTAGTTCATCAACCCTCTGACAGTCTTGCTCCTAAATGGAAACAGTTGAGACACTGTGGGGCAGTGCTTCCTTCTCATTCTCCTGGAACTCCAAATAAATTTAGTTTAATGAACATAGGATGTTTAAATACTAGAAGGAAGTCCTTAATTTCAGCAATATATAGCCTTAATGATGGTAATGCATAGGAGAAGGAGGTTCAGAAGTAATATCAGTCTAAACAGAGATGACCAGATAATGGAGTGTCTGGCTAGTAGACATCAGGACTTTATAACAAAAGGATTAAAAGTACAGGAAGGTTCATCCGATACCAGCAGGCCTAACAATGCATGACAAGATTTTAAAATTTTCTGCATTCCAAATGAGTTAGCATTGTTTCAAAAGGAAGATTTTCCTGGTTTTTCTACTTTTAATGAAATGTTGCCAGTACCCTCCAAAATGGCCTTTGGGTACATGCCAAATCAAAATTCTGTCTCATCTTGTAAGTAAATAGTCTAAGCAGTCATCTTTAACATAATATTTACCAACATGTATAGATTTTTTTAAAAGAAAATTTATACAAGTTCTTAATTATCTGACCTTTGTGTCCTTTTGTTTCTGTTCGATATACTGTCAAAATCTACTCTTGCCAAACAAAAAACAAACCCAAAAACCACAAAACCAACCAATGAAAAAAAAAACCAAAAACCAACCAACCAACCAAACAAAAAAAACCCAACAAAAAAAAATCAACAACCAACCAGCAGTGCTTTTAGTCTTGTCTCAGTGTCTTTGCTTCTGCTGCTGAATGCTGCACTGACTATAGTGATAAAAAGCACTATACTTGGGAGCTGGAAGAAAATAATTGATTAGACCCTTTTCCTGCATCTACCACAGTGGTTCTTTCCCCTCCGGGTTTGTGCAGGTTAGTTTGCCATTGATTTGTTAATGATTATAATGTCATAGAGGAGCCAGTGTTTATCTTCATTGTGCACTCTGGACAACACATTGGACTAAATCTTTTCTTGCACATTCTGGTGTAGATCTGCAGTCATTTGAGACAGAGTTAAGTGAGGTCTCAGGCCAGCTGAAGTTTATATGGTGAGTGCATTCTTCTTCTGTCACAGGCAACATCTAATTAGTGTCGGTCCTTATCCTGCAATGTTAGCTTTGTATTTCAGACACTAAAAGACCTAGTGCAGAGAAGGACCAAACACAGAAACATTTAGCTCAGTTATTTAAAAGTTAAATGTTATGATATTAAGAGGTTTGTACATAAATAGGAGTTCTAAGGCTTAGGATGTACTAAGGGAAGCACTGTTTTAAACAGCCAGAGAAATCCTTTTTGTTGTGAGTACATTTTGGTGGGTTTCTTCCACTGTAGTACAGCACTTGAATTGCAGGACTGTAGCAGTAGAATATGGTAAGAAAGATCTTGTTTCTCTTCTGCTGAACTCCATTTCTATCTGAAAACCATTTTTTGTTCCAATGACATCTTTTTCTGCCTGATCATTCCTGTAATCGAAGGCTGCTATTTCAGAAGAGGGCACTGTATTCCAAATACAGCAAATTAGTCTCTTATTCAGGATAGTTTTCAAGGAACATCTAGAAGAACTGTTTTAAAACTTGACTAAAAATCTTTGTTTTCAGATTAAAGTTACTTGGCTTCATTTAAACTATCTTCACTGACTTTCTCATTAAGAGTAATGTTTTTAATATCATTGAAATAATGTCATGTTTCAATGATATATTTCAGCTTTTGTAATTAAATATTATATTTCAAATGTAAACCACAGGCAGAATTAGAGGGCAGAAAAGGTTTTAACAAAAAACTCAAAGCAATTCTGGTCTGAGCAAACTGTAGAGCTCTGTCGCATACAAAGGGATTAAAAAGAAGTCATAATCTACTGATGTAAGTAAATGGAAAAGGGAGAGATGGAAAACTCAGAACTTTGGGGTTACACATGAGATGCTTTCACAGACAGGTCAAGTGCCATAAAGTAAGTTGATGGGATTCATCTCTCCCACCTTAGCCCAAAACTGTATAGTTTTGGTGGATTAACTTTGGATCCTCTCTGCTTCTCCTTCCTTCTCATACTTTTCCTCTGCTCCAGCATGGGTCCTTCAGGACAAATGTGCTTCTGTGTGAGCTCATAATGAGCAGCAGCTTTCTTCAGTTGGCACCTACTCCAGCCTGGGGCCCTCCACAGGCTGCAGTGTAGCTATCTGCTCCAGTATGGTCTCTCCAAGGGCTGCAGAAGAACCTGCACATCCTCCCCCTCTTTCTGCCTTCACCTTGGTGTTGCCTCTTCTGTTTCTGACCCTTGCTTTCCCTACTCCTCTGCCTATCTGGCATTTTGCTCTTTCTCACACATGCTTTCAAGAAGGCACCACCATCTTGGCTGAGCCTGTCAGTGGATCTGGTGAAGGCATCTGTGTTTGGCACGGGCAGCTTGTGGCCTCTCCTCAGAGAAATCACCAGCAGCAACAGCACAGCACCTCACCACATAAACCCAGTACAATTTTGTCCACAAATCAAATTCTGTCTCCAAAATGTATGATCTTAACTCCTATTAAGTTCAGTAGGAGTTGTGTTGCTGCCATTGAAGGGGAAGACCTGCTAGTAAGTTTCTAAGTCCTTGAATAATTTTGCAACATGTATTAATGACATAATTCTTTCACACTGACACACATTATGTGAGCACCTCACACTAATGACAAAATAAATACTTAAGTGAAAGTGTTATTTTTTTGTTTGGCAAATCAAAATCAGTGGGCTGCCTTGCTTAGAAACAAACATTGATCTTGGGTTTGCAGGCAGAAGGTAAAGATGAAGAAACCGTAGGAATCAAAATCTAAAGTGGTAAACAGTTTTATAAAACAAGCCTGTATTACTGTACAGAGAAAGAGATTAGTTTTCTAAAAGCCTGAAGCTGCAACTCCTCATTTCAGAATTGGAGTCATATCATGAATAGCATTTAGAGCCTCCTCCAGGCTAAACAACCCCAGCCCACTCAGTCTCTCCTCACAAGGCTTGTACTCCAAGCCCCTCACCAGCTTCATCGCCCTTCTCTGGACATGTTCCAGTACCTCAATATCTCCCTTGAATTGAGTGGCTTATAACTGGACACAATACTCAAGGTGTGGCCTGACCAGTGCTGAGTACAGGGGAAGAATAACCTCCCTTGTCCTGCTGGCCACACTATTCCTGAAACAGGCCAGTATACCATTGGCTCTCCTGGCCACCTGGGCACACTGCTGGCTCATGTTCAGCCTACTATTTACCAGCACCCCTGGGTTCCTTTCTGCCTGGCTGCTCTCCAGCCATTCTGTCCCCAGCCTGCAGCACTGCTTGGGGTTGTTGTGGCCAAAGTGTAGAACCCTGCACTTAGCCTTGTTAAATCTCATCCCATTGGCCTCTGCCCACCCAGCCAGCCTGTCAAGGTCCCTCTGCAGGGACCCTCCAACTGATCAGTACCTGCTCCTAGCTTGCAAACTTACTGATGATGGACTGAATCCCTTATCCAGATCATCAGTAAAGATATTGGACAGGATTGGGCCCAGCACTGATCCCTGGGGCACACCACTAGTGACTGGCTGACAACTGGATGTGGCACCATTCACCACCACTCTGTGAGCCCAGCCCTCCAGCCAGTTCTTGACCCATCTCAGTGTGAATTTGTCCAAGCCACTGTCCAGTCACTGGTCTGCTCACACAGCACACATACAGTGTCACTGCCTCCCACTGGAACAAATGCTGGGGAATGTACTCCCTGCAGCTGGACACCTGCACTGCTGTATTTTGGCACAGGAGCTCAATCTGAGTTTACACGTTCCTCCTGGCAGTGGCATTTGGCTGTGTTATAACCACGTCGGGTCCTCTTCTGGGAGTTCTTTCCTCAGGCTTCACTGCTTCTAAGGAACCTATAAGCTGCAGACAGCTGCAGCACCACCTGGGCACATGCAAGCCCTGTTTGCTCAGCCTGTGGTCTATGGGCAGCGACTAGTTGCTGCCCTCCCTGAGGCTTCTTACAGTCTGAAGGCGCGATCAGCGGTGGTGGTGGTGGGGCGGGGGGTGCTGGTTTCACCCACGCTATGTCAGCGGCTCACCCACAAGCAGCCCTGGCAGAGGGGCAGTACTTCTGACTTCAAAAAAGCCCCCAAAAGAGCTTTTCTTCAGCCGTTTTTGCTTCAGATCCCTTCCCCAGTGCAGTCTTATCTGTTCTGAGGCCGGTCTACACAGCAATTGCTGTTAACTCTGCCGTTAAGAGCTGTCAAGCTGTTTGCAACAGAAGAGCAGTCATACAAGTGATCGGAGAAGTTAAAAGAATGAGAACAGAGGAAACTGGGGGGTTTGTGTGCAGTGCAGGTGAATTAAAGCTATAAAAAATAATTAGGATTCAGGTAATAACAACACCAGGAAATTAAGTATTATTCTTTCTAGTGGCTAAAATAATAAAAGCACGAGTATAACACAAGAAGCAAATATAAAGTGCATTGCATGTAATTGAATCTATTAATATTTAACTTATGTGTTTTTAAAAATCCAAATGTATCAGATGACACAGAATACTCCCTGTAATGAAGCAACTCTTCTGCCTGCAGTCGTTAAATATATATTAGTTTACATCTGAAAATTCTTTTTCCCAGCAGAATGAAAAAGTAACTGAGGGCACCATAGGTTTTCTCACTGTTACGATTCTGTCTACTGGCATTTAGGTAATTGTTCATCTCAATTGTACTTTCTTAACTACAAGAAGAACAAGTGTGAAAAGGGAGACGTGAGATGTGCACTTAAAGGTTTAACAAAGTTTCTTACATCGGGCTGTTAATTTAGTAACTTTGCAGACACTTTGAATAGCACCTCAATTTTATGAGATTTAACAGTGCCAAGCAAAGCTACAGGCTTGGGACAGAGTGACTGGAGAGTTGCCTGGCAGAAAAGGCCCTGGGGGTGCTGGTGCATGGCCAGCTGAACACGAGCCCACAGTGTGCCTAGGTGGCCAAAAAGGCCAAGAACATCCTGACCTTTATCAGGAACAGTGTGTCCAGCTGGAGTAGGGGAGTGGTGGTTCCCTCTACTTGGCGCTAGTGAGGCTGCACATCAAATACTGTGCTCAGTTTTGTGCTTCTCTCTACAAAAAAGGCATGTCTATAGAACTGCAACGATGCTGTTGAAGGTCAAAGAAAACAAGTTTTAGGAGGAGCATCTGAAGGAACTGGGATTGTTTAATCTGGAGAAGAGGAAGTGAAGGAGAGTCCTTACTGTTCTCCACAGCTACCTGAAAGGAAATTGTAGTGGAGTGGTTGTTGGTCTCTTTTCCCTGGTATCAAGTGATACAATGAAAGGAAATGGTCTTGATCATGAGAGATTTAGATTGGATATTAGTAAAAATTACTGAAAGAGTGGTGAGGCATTGGAACAGGTTGTCTAGGGAGGTGATGGAGTCACCATCTGCAGCAGTATTTAAAAAAAAAATCCCTAATGGCACTTCTGGTTTAGTGGCACTTCTGGACTCAGTTTAATGGCCATGGTGGTATTAGGTTGACAGTTGGACTCAATGAGGTTTTTTCCAACTGAAATGATTCTATGATTCTTTTGTCCTCGAGAACTTGACATGAACCATATGCAATATATTGGAGATTGCAGTCACACATGTTTTGGTTTGTGTTTAGATAAAAGCCTTTATAAAAACAAAATTTAAAAAAACCCAAACAAACAGAAAACTCCAAACAAAACATCAAGTCCATTTGTTTACCGATTGTGTCTATTTAATTAAAGGTTGCCTAAAAGTCATCCTACTGTGTTTAGAAAGATACAAAGAAACAAGTAGGACAAAGAGGGATTATTTTTTTAACAGTGGTGAAGTTATTAATTCCTTTTCAACCTACAGCTGTAGTGGACAGAAAAATGAGTGTAAAAGTTACATTTTGATTAAAAATATTTTCTTCCTTCCTAAGACTTCATTTTCTTAGTAGTCAGATTAAAATTTTCTTCCCTTAAGAACACAAAACTCTCCAGGTAATTACCTTAACGGTTAGAGTTATTACTGGATAAAATTGTCCCTAATCCTCATCCACACCATACGAAAAGGACTTGTGTAAAATTTTGCCTTTGCTCATACAGGAAGCTAAATAGCTGGCATCGAAACATTTATAACGTAGGCCTGTTTGAGTATTTCCTTGAACTGAGATAGATTAAGCCTATACTGAATTATGCTGAACTGAGTGATTTTTTCTTTAATAATTGGATTACATGACCAAACAACATGCAGCACTTTACAATATGCATGTGCACTATGAGGCTTCTCATGTTTTCCTTTAAAATGTGTTTTGGGGTTGTCTGCTTAGAAAGGATAAAGTTAATAGTTTAGGTATTGCTTAGAACTTTCTAATTGTTTGAAAATATAACATCATTTTAATAGCTAAAGATGTATTGAAACCAGCATACTTTGCAGAGTTACACAGGGAAAAATATTTGGAAGTATCTTAAATTTCTCATTAATTTGTCTATTCTTATTTCCATTGTGCATTGCAGGTAGCATTTACATTAGCACTGCTGAACTGGTGTAATGCAAGGAAGGACACATCATGACATGGAAACATTATCCTTTTTTGGTCATAGTAGCTGTATTCAGCCTTTCCAGTTGCCATCAGTTACTGGGTCATCTCATTCCAGGTAGGTACCTTCTATTTAAACATAATTGTTCATGTTTTTATGAATAATTTTTGTTGCCCATGTGAATATGTGTATGTATATACTTGGAGTTCTCTTTCTGTGTACTGGAGTGTGTGTGTGTGTGTGTGTGTGTGTGTGCAGTTAAGAAATCTATCAGCATATCTGCATAGATAAAGCAGAATTCAATAACTGCTGCATTGTCTGTGCTGCAATGCCTTTTTTTTTTTTTTCAGTTGCAAAGGAGAATACAGTGGCTTGAATATATAAATATGAGAATGTTAAGGTGGCTATTAAAGGTTTCTTATGGTTAGTGCTGTTGGAGGAAGGGAAGAAATACTGAGTGCGGAAAAAGAATGTAAAAGAGAAAAGGAAATCTATAGAGAATCTTCCAGAAAAAGGAGGAAATAGCAGCAACTCTGAAATAGCTGAAGTGCAGTGCGTTCAGTGAAGTCCTAGGCATTAGGGATTGGTCTGCTACTTGCATATGGCAAATCTTGCTAGTGTGCAGAAGAGTAGTAAGCATGTATAAAAATGGCATGATACTAGCTAACTTTTAAATAGAAAGTGGTGGTAAAATTAGTAACATATATCATTTTGATGAACAGTAGATTGTTATTGAAGTAACACACAGGAAAAAAAAATCTGTTTTGGGGGAGGGGAATGTTTTTATTGTTTGTTTTTTTTAAGAATAAATGCATAAAAACTGCTTCTGAATCATTCTGAATCATCTTCAAGATTTACTATGAAAAACCCAAACAAACTTTAATGAGTAGTGCTAATAATGCACAACCTTTCCATGAAATATAGAAAAGCACAACAGGCAGAAAGAGACGTGTTGATTTTGGTTGTTTGTGTTTTTTTCCTATACTGTGCATCTGCACAATAACATAGAAGATTCTGCTGTATGGATTTTCAAGTTGAATATGTTATTAATGCAGAATTTTGTGGCTTTACAATTCTCTCCATATGACTTCAGGCATCTAGCTCAAATTTAGACTAGTGAATGTAAAGAGAAAAGAATAGGTATTTTTTTTCCTTCGAGGGTATGTTGACATATAATGAATGGTTGTTCATGGAAAGTAAATTATGGAAATGAATTTTTGAATGTTTTTATTTCTAGTTTTGTTGATTTCAAATGTGTTATGTAGGAGATGCAAAAAAGACTCCAGAATAAAGGAAGACATAAGTTAAAATTATCATTTTAAAAGTTTGACCTCAGACTTCAAACATAATTTCAAAGCAAAGACATCTACCACACTTTTAAAAAAGAATGCCCGCAGATCCAAATGTATTTGCATGATAGCTACCTCCATCCACTTGCATTGGTTTCAATTTAGTCTTAGTTTTGTAGACTCTACTAAAAAGGCTGTTTGGGTTGTGTTACTTTTCCCATCAAATTAGTTTCAGAATAAAATCACAGGTGGCATTTTGATTTTTTTCCTGCTTTGTAATTTTCATCACAGACCTCAGACTTCAACCAAGAGATTAGTGCACTTGGCCAGACGTCAGTGCTCAGCCTTGCTGGCAGGGTGCCAGGAGTGTGATTATCACAAAAGATCAAATAAAGCAGGAAGGTTTTTTTTCCCTTTAAGCAGTTCATCCCGTTCGTTTTGCTCTTTTCATGTCTGTTCCTTACAAATATATGTCTCCCTCTCTCTTTTTTTTAAATGGAGAGAATGAGAGAAACCTGTACAAAACCTGTACAAAATTTCAGATTTTTTACTGTACTTGGTGGGGGGAGGGAAGAAATAATGGTGCTTTGGAATTCTGCTATATCCATAAAAAACAATAGGTAACAGCTTTTTCTAATAAGTGGTAAAAGTACTAAGAATATAAAACATCTGTGATCATAATACTATTAAATTGGGGTTTTATTTCGATAAAAAATGCTTTCAAAATAATAGATTGAATGAAATTATTTTTGGATCATGTTATTAGAAACCTTTAACAAATGAAAGTCTGTTATTTCAAACTCCCCCAGTTTTGTCTTGCCTAAAAAACGAACATTACTTCAGCTTATTGGTGACAATAGTTTAATTTCATATGATGAACTATCAGATGCATGTTAAACCTTACCCTTAGAAATAGAATTCTCAACTTCAGTTAAATGCAATGAATTTTAATGGTGGTCTTGTAAGTTTGAAACCTTTTTTGTAGTTTTTGCTCAATCTTTTCATATATTCTTGTTGAGTCTCCTTCTTTTGCATATGAGGTCCACAGGGAAGTAGTGTCTTCCCCCTTTATTAAAATTACGGCTGAACCTTTCATCTCATGTCATTACACCTTACCTCTAATTCACGTACAAAATACACTTGCAATTTCACTATGGCTGTCTCCTGGGGCATAAAGTATCTCTGCCTTCACACATCTTTATTTAATCAGGAGTTGAACATTATCTGGGAAAGATGTGATTCTTCTTTCCAGTTGCTCTGCATATTTTAAAGCTAGAAAACTTGAGGGTCAATATTAAACTGTGCTGATCTAAGAAAACATGGCACTAACTAACGTCGTATTATCTTAAGATGCATACATGGAGATCTGTGGTTTCAGTTAAATCATTCTATTGTTTTAAAGTTCCATTTGCTACATTGTCAAAAAACATAGAACTATAAATCTGATATGCAGCAAAAAGTTTTAATAATTTAAACTTTTTTTTTCTTCATGTCAATAGAAGTAAGTGCAAGCTTTCAGATTTGTGGTGTGATAATAAAGACAGTAGCTTTGGATCAGATCCTTTCACAGGGAGTATTGTGGAAGTGCTCTCTATCTGAATTGGAACAGATGCTAGAAATGCTGGATCTAGTCAATCCTTGAGCTTTACAGAGATATCTGGACAAAGAAAGTCTTGTAAAATCAGATTCTGAAATCTCTGAAAATCCTGGGATGAGGAGGATGAGGAAAAAACTTACTTAGAATTCAATTTTTGGAGAAATTTTGACAGAAACTTGTAGACCTCGATGTTATACATTTATTGCCTCTCAGTACCGAAGCAAAGACCAATGGTGCACTAGAAACCCTGATGTAGTTCCATAATTTTCAAGTTAAAAAAAAAAAAATTACTTTTCTGATACTTTTGTTTTTAAATCTCTAAATCACATTGTTTCTCCAGGAGATAGGTTTCCTCTAAGCCACACAAATGTATAGCAAAGCCTAACATATGTAAAGCGTGCATAGCAAAATAAAAATTTGAAAAATATGTTTCACTAGTATAAGTTGTGGGTTGTCTTTTTTTCAAAAAAACAGATGACCACAAAACAGCCCTCTCTGATAATCATAGAAGCTTACAGAAACCCTGAAAACAATCAGCCCAGGATTTTACCTCATAGGGCTGACAAGAGTTTGTTTTTTAATTCCTTTTTGCTAATACTTCTTGGCTTACTAGTGAATCACTGCAGGAAATACATTTGCTATCCTAGCTTGTTTGCTTCTTTCAACAAGAGAGAGTTATTACTCATAATAACAATATAAACTTAGATTTTTTTTTTCTGTTTGCCTGTAACATGGTAAAGTGTAAACAGTCACTTTTGGAATTTGAAAACTCAAAAATTTGAGCTTTTGTGAAGTTAATAATAGTTCAGTAGCATAAGTAACTAAATAATTTGTTGTAATCTTTACATTTGTGTGTGTGTGAAGTGACTGAGTATGTTGACTGAATATGATACTTTCAGTTTATATGTATGGTTGATATGTTTTGTCAAGAAATCCTGCATTGCTCGAGTTTCCCTGCAACCTTTGAAGGTACTTGAAATAATGGTTCCTAGTCCTGAAAGCTCATTTGCTGCTTCATAAAGAAGGTCAGTGTCTTTTATAACATGATGTGTACTCTTTCATTCTTATGTACTTTTAAAGTGCCTGAATGAATTTTCAGGCAAATATTCAAAATACATCTCTCAAAGATATTTTAAAAAAGGCATTGGATACTTCAGGTGAAGAATTTGGGTAGTTTTATGGTTGTGCAAATTTTTTTCTGAGAATTATATTTAAAAAATAAATATTTAATCAAACCTAACTCAACCCATTGCTGCCTGTTGGCAGAGGCTCAGAAGCCAAGAGAATTGGATGCTGAGATTGCATAATCCCCTGATTGTGAGGCTGTAAGAGTGTAGACTCATTGAGCTAAGGAAATTAAGTGACTGCTATTCCTTTGACACCTCTCAAAGAGTAAGGGATATGAATTTAAATTCCTTTGACTGGGAGGTACTTGAGGATAGCTTCCACCCTCTCTGAGCAAGCAACCCAACAGCTGAGCTCATATTTTAAAAGATGGCAGTTTGGTTCTAACTTTATATTGTTTTACAGTAAACTGATGTTCATAACTATTTTGTGATACAGCAAGTAAGCATTTCAGAGCACCTGGACAGGAAAGCCTAGTTTGTAGATCACAGGGGAAATCAGGCAAGGAATAGAAGCCAAAACCCTCAAAACTTATGTAAAGGTAAGACTTCTCAGGAAAAGAGCTTTAAGTCCCAGGGGAGCTCTAAAGATGGAAGGACATGATTTAACAGGGTCAGGTTTTTATATAGAGGTCCTCAAATTCCATGCAAATTCCACTTACACTTTTGTTGAATCGGAGCCCAAATGAAGATAACATTTATCCATTTTTTATTAAAAGCATACATATCAGACTGAAAGAGTATAGGTCTGACATAAGAATTGATAGAATCATTGAAAAAAATAGGCTATAAGGTACATGGAGGTCATTTTAGTGTGATTATCTTTTTCTCAAAACAGAGCTATATTCAGAGTTAAACAAGGTTGCGCAGATCCATGTCCAGCTGCACTCTGACCACCTTCAGAAACTGAAATTTCATAACCAGTTTGAATGAGTTGCAAGGTGAATTTTTACTCCTATTTAGAGTCAACAGGAACTTTTTGCCTTGCAATTTATCACTCTTGCAGCTTGTCCTTTCACTGTGCATGTCTGGGGAGAGTCTGGTTCTCCTGAAAAAATTCTTTCATGTAGATGTATACTTTAATTAAAGCATGACCTTATACCTCTTTATTCTAAACCAAACTATCTATTCATAGAACCTTAGAATTGTCGGGTTGGAAGGGACCTCAAGGATCATCTAGTTAGAATCATAGAATCAGTCTGGGTTGGAAGGGACCACTAGTTGGGTTCCAACATGCCTGCTGTGGACAGGGATATTTTCCATTTGTTTTAAGTTAAGGAGCTTTGTTATAAGTAGGGGAGCTTTGTGCTAGCTGGGAGATGTTTTGCCATGTGGCCGGGCCTACTCCATTATCAAATTGGGTTTCGTATATAACTTTATACATATCCCCTTTCCTGATCACAGGATGTTAGGGGTTGGAAGGGACAAAAGAGCTCATTGAGTCCAATCCCACTGCCAGAGCAGGACCATACAATCTAGCTCAGGTCACAGAGGAATGCATCCAGACAGGCCTTGAAAGTCTCCTTAGAAGGAGACTCCACAACCTCTCTGGGGAGCCTATTCCAGTGCTCTGGGACCCTTACAGTAAAGAAGTTCCCCCTTGTGTTGAGGTACAACCTTCTGTGCTGCAGCTTGCACCCATTGCTCCTTGTCCTATCACAGGAAGCAAGTGAAAAGAGCCTGTTCCCCTCCCTCCTGACATCCAGCCCTCAGACATTTATAAACATTTATTAAATCAGTCTTCTCCAGGCTAAAAAGCCCCAGGTCCCTCACCCTCTCCTCATAAGGCAGTGTTTCAACCCCCTAATCATCCTCATAGCCCTCCGTTGAACTTGAGCAAATTGTTGCTCTTAAACTGTGGAGCCCAAAACTGAACACAGTATTCACGATGCAGTCTCAGCAGGGCAGAGTAGATGCAGAGGAGAACCTTCCTCAATCTGCTGGACACACTCTTCTTAAAGCACCCCAGGATCCCAGTGTCCTCTTGGCCACAAGGGCACATTGCTGTCTCATGATATTTCTGTACCTTCCCTTTCTCCTAAATATGTTGTTAGTTTTTTTTTTGTTAAAATTATCTTTTTACCTTCCCATTATGTGCAAGTCTTTTGTTGCCCCTTTCTACCTTCCTCTGCCTTTTTATTCCCTACAGGGAAAGCAAGAAGGGAAAGGCGGGGGGGTAACCTACTTTTCTGTCCCATGGGGTCTTGACTCTGAAGACTGTTAGGTTATGGTGTTCGAGGTCCAACTCAGACAGGCAGCTCAGACCTTGCTGCAGTCAGGGAGCATCTGGAATGATGTGCTTCTGTCATCCACATCCAGAGAGAATAGACAGTCAGTTTAGGCCTTCCTGTGGTCAAGGAATGTTTGGAAAGATGTGCTTCTGTCATCCACATCCAATTAAATCAAAGCAGTTAAAAAATAGTCATTGATTCAGATCTAAAAATAATAATAAAACAAACAAAAAACACAAACACAACAACAAAAAACAAACACACACATTGTGTTTGTGTGCATGTCAGCCTCTCCTGTATCTGCAACGTCCGCAGGCAATACTGTAACCACTTGTAGAGAGAACATAGCACCGAGGTCATCTAATTTGACCACTCTATGTTTCTATGCATATGTAAATATACATAATAACAACACAGAATTACCAGTTAATAATTCTTAAAAGGCAAGCCTCATAGAGCATTCAACTTTCTTGAATAGTATGATATCCTTGAAAAATATTTTAAAATTATTTTTCAGTCATCTATATTCCTATATTCTAATATTCATGAATTACTGCTAGATCACATCATGTTATGGTACAATGTATTTGTTATCAAGGAACCAGGTTTTCATAGTATATCACCACATATAATTTCTATTATGACTGTACGAACCAGATTCACACAATCACAGAATTATCCAGGTTGGAAAAGACCTCTGGGATCATTGAGTCCAACCTATCACCTAACACATTCTAATTAACTAAACCATGGCACTAAGTGGCTCATCCAATCTCCTTTTAAACATCTCCAGGAATGGTGACTCCATCACCTTCACAGGAAGACCATTCCACTGGCCAATCACTCTTTCTGTGAAGAACTTCTTCCTAACATCCAGCCTAAACCTGCCCTGGTGCAGTTTGAGACTGTCTTCTCTTGTTCTGTCACTGGGTGCTGTGGCAGAGCAGGGCACTGCCCCACCGGAGGTTTGAATGAGGTGTGAACTGTGGCAGGGCACACCCAGTCCACTGCCCCACCAGAGGTGTGAATGGGGCAGGAAACGGTCTTCCTCCCTCCCCACCTCTGTCACCGGAGGCTTAGTACAATAGGTGTGAAGTGCCTTCTCCCACCCTCCATGGGCTTGAACAGGGAGGCAACAGATCACCTCAGTATATATATGGCAGCTGGACAGATTGCAGCAGGACTTGCTTGGACTTGCTTGGACTTGCAAGGACTTGCTTAGACCTTCACTGGGACCTGCACGGACCTGCACTGGGACCTGAACACGGACCTGGAGACACGAACCTCGCACGGACTTTGAGACAGTCTCCCATCTGTAAGTAGGGCAAGTTTCATGCCCAAACTTTTCCATTTTTCTGATTTCTCCTGAATTACAAGAAAAGGCATCATTGTGAAGACTTTTCCCGACCGAATTAGAACCCAAATTTAAACTAATCTACACACAGATTGTGGGTGGGGCTTTTGGAAATTATAAAAGCTACATAATTTATAATTTCAGCCTCTTCAATAGCCCACAATCAATACAGGTGCCTAGGTGGAGAGACCAACCCCTGCCTGGCTACAGCCTCCTTTCAGGTAGTTGTAGAGAGCAATAAGGTCTCCCCTAAGCCTTTTCTTCAGGCTGAACAAACCCAGCTCCCTCAGCCTCTCCCTTGTAGGGTTTGTGCTCCAGCCCCTTGTTGTTGTGCTCCAGCGCCCCCTTGTTGCCCTTTGCTGGGCATGGTCAAGCACCTCAACATTTTTCTTAAATTGAGGGACCCAGAACTGGACAAAGTACTCAAAGTGTAGCCTAACCAGTGCTGAGTGGAGGGGCAGAATGACCTCCCTAGTCCTGCTGGCCACACTACTCCTGATACAGGCCAGGATGCCATTTGCCTTCTTGGCCACCTGCTGGCTCATGTTCAGTCACCTGTCGACCAGTGGCCCCAGGTCCCTCGTTGCCTGGCTGCTCTCCAGCCACTCTGTCCCCAGCCTGTAGCACTGCATGGGGTTGTGCATGAGGTTACTTAATAACACAATAACAGGAGACATAATAATTCCTTATTATCAGAAAATAGAAATTGTGTAGTAAATGTTGTACACAGTTTTCAATTAATTTCCCTACATAATGATCATATGATGACAGTTTATCTAGTCATCCATTCCTGCTTATAGAAGTAAAAATGCAGTTGTTTGTTTTGTTGGTTTTTTTTAATTTGGAATATTGTGGCTAAACTTGTTTTATATCAGATATATGCCAGCTGTTTTTCACAGTTTTGTCATTTACCCATCATTTTTACTTTGGTTGACTTCAACACATGGTCAAAGAACTCGGATTGTTTCACATTTGTTTGCTTTATAGTGTGACCACAGGTTTTCCCTTTTGTTCTGGGAGTTTTGAGACTTGTTTCCCCCCACACTCCTTGGCAGAATGAGAAAGATTTGTAATTCCTATCAGTAGAACTGTTGTGCCTGGAAAAAAGACATATATCAAAAGCGGGGGCGGGAATCCCAGCATGAACCTTCCTTTCCAGAGATTGTCACTATGTATACTGAGGTCTTAATAAATAAGAAGATTGCCAGCTGTACTTCAGTTCACAGTTTCTTTATTAGGCTTTAAGAAGAAATAAATAAAGCATGACACTTTATTTAATTGCCTGAATAGATGGAGACAAACCATGAGGCACAGTCAGCTGCAAGACACTTAATGAAGAAATCCCTATTTTTAATCTAGCTGTAAGAGACAAAACTCTTCTGCTTTGATGATGTGGCCTTTGTGATCAACCTGGCTGGAAACCACATATGCTCCACCGTCTTCCTAATTAAGTCATCAAAATGCACTGGAGCAAACTGAGTGACGTGGTAGATCAGTATAAGTAATTTTAGTTTCTTCTGTTTCTTGGCTAATAGAAGCTGGCACTGTTCTAGATTATGACTGAGAGAGGTTAGATGATACAGCTGCTATTATTGTGCCCGCAGGTAGGCATCTTTATAAGTGGTTTCTGTATGTGTGGGAGACAGCACATTTTGCTTCGTTTCCCTTTCATTTCAACATACTTTTCAAGGATGTAATCCAAGTAGCATTTCTTCCATTTTCATTTTTTACCTCTAGAAGCTTTTGTCCATGATTTTCTTCAGAATATGCAGATATTCTACTTGTTTTTCATGCACTGATAGAGCATTCAGCGCAACTGATCTCAAAAGTAAGGTTTGAGGAAAGTGACCCACTGAAATAAATTTAAAACTAGGCAAGAAGAAAAAACTTCCATCGTGACAATTATGGTCATATAAATATATATATATATATATATATATNCAACTAAACATTTTGTAAATACATAGACCAGATTCTGAAGCTTTTATTGGTAAAATTATTGGTGAATACTCCTTTCTTGCCTTGTGAATAGTCTTGAAGCTCTAAGCTGCTTAGAGACAAAAATATGATGATTAAGAGAATGGCATAATCAAGTCCTGAGTACCTATATATCGAAGTTTCCCTAGTCTGCATAGTTCTGTGGCACTCCAACATTGGTAGCAAAGCTGCTGTACAGGCATTTGCATACAATAACCTAATAATGCATTTGCTTGAATTCTTCTATAAAGATCATGTTTCATATGGTTAATGCTGTGTGTGTATTTGTAGATAATATAAATAAAATATTCACTAAAAGTTGTTCTACCTGTGTTAAAACTAGCAAGAATAAATATTTCTTTACATAATTCATCAACTGTCCTGAGAACAATACTCAGTCACAAAAGTAAAACACAAAATAACAGTCTCTATTGAATCTAATATTTATTTACATGATGAATGTGTCAGAACTTCAAAGCAATTTAATATCTTTATCAATTATAAAAATAATCATATCAGTGAAAGAATGTAAAAATTTATAAGGATGATGACTACTGAAGATGTTTCTGTAGGCATATCTACACTTGCTAATTTATTTTCAGTGCTGTGAAATTGTGTCTAGAGATGCTTTGCTAAATATTTTAGTGTCAGACATATTTGCACAATTTCTGCCTTGACAAAGGGTAACTTACATGTACCTTTATCTGCATATGCAGAAAAGATACCCTTTTGCCACCTTATTTTTGCACAAACTAAACAAGAATTTATTGCCTTTTGTCTAATCTCAATTTTAAATAAAAGTAGAACTGGTAAAAGCAAGTAAATCTTACATTTTAAGTTTGCTTCTTCTCAACCTTAACTGTTGAATTCGATTAGCAATAACATTATTCTAAGTATTTATACTATATCCATGATGATATTATCAGTACAGCAATGTGTAACTGACTAGTTGCTGTGTCTTCTTTAAACTGACCTTTTTCTGTAGCATTTTATAAAACTTTAGAAAAATAATTTACTTTTCTTGGTCATTTTAAAATCACCATCTATTTTGATCTAGAGGGAAAATTATATATATGGCTCATTTTCAGAGAATTTGATATTTTATATTTGAGTAAACATTGTAAGGCTGCAGGTACCATGCTTATCAATGACCTTATATTTTTGTTAACATAGATTTAAAAAATGTACATTAATTATTATAATCTAATTAGCACATAAAATATTCTGTGTATGCTATTACAAAACAAGTCGACTCTTCTTCCTCTGTTGTATGAAAACCAAGAAATGCTTGTCCTTTACAAATGGTTTTACTCAAGGCATTGTTACAGGCTAGCATGAAGATTAAAAGTGCTGCAAAGCACATCTGGTTAGCGTTTACTGTTAAACTTCCATGTTTAGACATTTCTTTAATTACATTTTTACTGTTTTTTTCTTTTTTTTTTCTTTCTTTTCTCCCCCACATTACCCTAAAGGTGAATACAATAATGTTATTTAGATTTATTTTTTTTTTAAATCAGATCATAAACAACCAAGGTACTAAGCCCACTTAATTTTGACACACAGCCAAGGTGACCTCCTAGGTCACGTTTTCAATATATGAAAATAAAAATGCAGTTAGTGGCACACAATAAAACGATGGGGTTTTTTTTCTTCCTTTCTCTCTTCTGTCTTTGCAAAATGGATCTGTTACTGCCCTTCAGAGCTTTATGCATTTAGAGTACTTCCTACTCACAGTAAGTTTAAACAATTTCCAATTCTGGCACTTAAAACATAGGTGTAAAGTTAAAGATTCTGTTCATGGCAGTACAATTTCAGAAAACTTGTGTTGTTATATTCAGTAACAGTCATTTAAGAACATGGCGCCAAATTAGCACAGAAGTGACGACTTCATATTTTTTATGCTTTACTTAATGTCTAAGCATGTCTTCCTTTTAAAATACTATGTTCCAGAGTATTTAGGATAGCTTGATACTTGAAATAGGGTGCACATTAAGACTTCTTTATTATTTGTTCTGTTGCACATAGACAAGTATAATTTTGAAAGATGTGGTATCCCTGACTGCTTCTATTCATCAGGTTGTACCAACTCTTTTTGCCATGTCTCTTAAGTGCATTTGCTGTTGGACTTTACCTGGCTATTAAATCAGGACTAAGCTAATTCAGAAGTGAAGTTAGCAGAGAGGTTAGAGCCTGTGTATGTTCACAACCACATCTTTCACTGGGGAACACTGTGACATAGTTTACAAATGGTTAAGAGCTAAATCATCTCCTTGTCATTTATGCTCAGTTGCTGCTAATCTGGTATCTCTCAGTTTAAATTCCCATTGATTTATTTCCTGTATGTTACAAATTCCCTTGCTTTTATCAGTTGTTAATAATATTTCATAAGTCTATCCTTCAGTTTTAATTTGTTTAGAATCCAAAATACTTGCGATTATCTTCACTGTAAACTTTGGATTTACATCATCTACCTTCGCACAAAGATGCTAACATCTGTTTTTAAATGTCAGTGCTTTGATGTCCTGCTTCTGATAAAGAACTCAGGAAGATTTCTATTTTCAAGTTGGGGCTATTACTGGGGCAAAATTGACTTATGCATTAACTTTGATTTAGCATTTGGGTTGAACAGAGTAGTTTGAACTGGGTTTGGAAATCAATCGTGGCAATGATATACAGATCACAACTACTGCTTGCATTTGATGGTAATCTGTCCTGGGTTTTCATAACATACAGACAATTCTGAATTTGAGTTAAAATGCATGCAATTTAGGACTAGGAAGAGGACAATAACTGCTGCCTACCTAGTTTATTTTCTGTTCCTTTAAAACATATATTTTTCAAAAATTCTCTGTCCTTGGAAGTGCTTGCTATATAGAGAGGTCAGAATGATAACTAAAGTTCATCGTTTCCCAGAATTCACACAGCTTACCCAAGCTCCCTGCTGTCACAACTAGATTACTTCTGGGACCTGAGCTAGCTTATTTAAAGCTAGCCTGGGACCTTGACTTTACATTGCGATCTGCTGTTCTTTCAATGTCTTTATTTCATAGTGCTGCTTTTATTGCAGGACTTCACAGTGTTCTCTGCTATTGTAGACATTTTAAAAGTTAATACAGCTTGTAAATGAAGCTGACTTCTAATTCCTGGGGTTTAGAATTTTTTATTTTTTTTTTCAGAAAAAATCCATTATTAAACGGTTTTGTCTCCTGTGGTTTTAGAAAGACTGTGCAGAGGGGTTTTTAACCATTATAAGAACAAGTTGCACTTGCTTTAGCAGGAAAGTCTGAATCATCTAGTATTTCAAAGAAATTAAATACAGTGAGAAAAAGGATGGTCTGAGGTCAGTCATAGCTTATGAAGGTATTCAGTCAGCGTCAAGTCTGGCTTTGAGCTCTAGTTCAAAATATTTAACCTTTCTATGGCTGCAGAAATTCCAATCAATCTATGTTACAGTCACCTTGCAAGAAATAAGTGAAATCCCTTGATCAGCATTTGAAGAACAGCCCATTTTGCTAGTTCAAAAGTAATGGCAGATTGTTGATACTACAAATAAACCAACTAGTCTATCCTCTTAAAAAAAAAAAAAAAACAAACCACCAAACTAAAAGCATGTATGATATATATGCCTACACTAATTACATGTTTAAAATTCTTAAAAGCACACTTACACATTTTTTAAACTAAAGGAAAGCCTAGATTAAAACTAACCCATTTCAATTAGGTCAGCTGTATAAAATCTTTTTTTTTTTTAAATACATAGTTGATGTCATAAGCATTCTTGTAACTAAGAAAGCATAATTGACATTTTAATGCTACAATGCCAAAGTAAAAAATTCCATTGAAGCACCACAGGACACTGCAGTCACCATTAAAACTTGTTAATGAATTTACTTCTGTCAAAATGAAATGCAGGAGAAAGAGTGAGGGGGTGTTTGCATTAAGAAATTAGGAAAATAATGAGATTCCACTGTGTAATTTGAGCTGACAGGTGAAAAACTGGAATGGGATGAGAACAGGATGTGGAAAAGGAGAACAGAGAAGTATTGGTGCAGGATGACTGCTACTGTAGGCAAAGCAGTCTTAAGCACCTGAAAACAAATACAAGGGTCTCATCCTTCACTATCTTGTGCTTTTCTTTGTTAGATCATATGAATAGATCTCTGTCTGTGCCTCCTTCCAGCTGCAAGTTAAAGCACAAGAAAAAATCCTGGGGGAAAAAAAAAAAAGATGAGTTGTATAGCCATACTGGAATAACTCTAAGAATGTTTTAGATGCTGTTCAGGAGTTAGGTGGCATCCCTGCACTGCAATACTTGATTCTTAGACTGTGTAGCTCTTCATGATGAATTATAATAAAAGAACATTGGAGTAACAAAATTAGATGTTCAGGTTATCAAGAATTCATCACCAGCTTCAGTTGCATCCATCCAGTGCTTCCAATGATCACAGTGTATTTATTTCATGTTGGTGTTGCTACTACAGCTATTACTACTACTACTACTAATAAGAATAGTAATAATAATGCAGTGTGCCTTTCTATACGGAAAGGTGAATGGAATCCCAGGGTGCATTAAGAGAAGTGTGTCCAACAGGTCTAGGGAGGGTCTCCTCCCCTTTCACTCTGTCCTGGTGAGACCACACCTGGAATACTGTGTCCAGTTTTGGCCTTCCCAATTCAAGAGAGACAGGGATCTGCTGGAGAGTCCAATGGCGATCTATAAGGACGATTGTGAGACTTGCACATCTCCCCTGCAAAGAGAGACTGAGAGACCTAGGGCTACTTAGTCTTGAGGAGAGAAAGCTGAAAGGGGATTTTATCAATGTCTATACATTTCTGAAGGGTGAGTGTCAGGATGAAGGTGCCAGTCCCTTTTCAGTGGTGCTCAACAATAGGACAGGGAACAACAGGTTCAAGGTAGAATACAAGATGTTCCGCCTCAACAGAAATGAAAGGATTTCAGAAGATATTTCATAAAGATTTACTGCTTATGAAATTACAATTTTTCTCCCTGTCTTTGATGACATAGTGCATCTGAAATGCAACCAGATTAATATCATAAAGAGGTGCTGCTTTTATGTGCCTGTGTTGTTTACTGTGCAGCCACAGGGAGCTGGAACCCATCTATGCATTTGCCACAAATTTCTTAAGTGATGCTGCACAAGAGTCTTCAAACAAACTGTCAATAAGAGACATTGATAATCCACACCTCATTTCATGAGTTCTTTGACTCAACTCCCAGGACCATAATTTTCTGGCAAGTTGAAGCATTCATTAATCATTAGAATTAAATCATGTTTTCACCACAAAATAAGGTAGGAAATAATCTTTAAAAATGTAATTTACCCTGTCTTGGTTTATCTGTACAGTATTGGTGGAAACTAGGTATTACAGGTGGTAGTTCCAAATTCTTTCCATCACAGTAATGGAAGATGTACTACCTTACATAGGGGAAATCATATTCTTTCTATTTATAATATTTAGATATTTAGAGAGTATAGTGTGCTGTGACAATGTTAAGATAACACAACAGAAAAATATCTTACACTGTTTTATATCCTAGCATATTTACTGGTTCATAGGCCTGATATATTTTTGCTTATGGGATTTGAAGGAAAATGCCAATAGGGGTTTGCCAGCAATTAAGTTTCAATACTGCTGCACACAGAAGTATAGTTGATGTGTCCTAGGTACATTTTTGGGGTTGCCCTCTGTTCCCTCTCTTTACTTAAAAAGAGTGTGGATGTTGCTCTGACCAGATAAATCCCTTGGTGTCTGTTAATTCTCTTCTGATAACTGGGCTGCCTCTAGACTAAACAGTTGATGTACTGTCATTAATCATAGAATGGTTTAGGTTGGAAAGGATCTTAAAGATAACCTAGTTCCAGCTGCCCTGCCATGGGCAGGGACACTTTCCACTAGACCAGGTTCCTCAAAGCCTCATCCGACCTGGCCTCATCCAACTTCCAGTGAAGGGTCTTCCACAACTTCTTTGGGCTACCTGTTTCAGTGTCTCACCATCCTCATTGTAAAGAATTTCTTCCTCATATCCAGTTTACATTTAGTCTCTTCCAGCTTCAGTCCATTTCCTTTCATCCTATTACTACAACCCCTTGTAAAAAGCTGTTAATCCTATAATCATCCAAACTGGAGATCAACAGAAAGTATACTATGGTTGTCTTGTACCCCATGTGTTTCTGTTTTCTTTCCAGAAAACCAAAGCCTGGGTGCTTGCCTATAGTATGGGATAGGCAGAAGATGTATTGCTTGTTCCACCAATTTAGATATAGTGTAGAGGTCTTCATCAGATTATAAATGTGAAACCATTTCCATTGCCAAGCAGCAGAGAAGACTAAGGGTGATATATTACAGGAAAAGTACTTATCCCAGTCTATTCTGACAACAGCTTCAAAGTATGCAGAAGAGTTGTAGATCTAGTGCACAGAGGGGAAGTATCTGGGTTTTACTGGTATTTTCAGAAGTAAGCAAGGCTATGGGAACATGCGATATATTTCATGGCATTGTTTGGACGTTGTGCTGTCAGAAATTAGGAACTCTGAAAGCCTTCGTGAAGTCTTCAGCATTCTCTCATGCTTTTGGAAGGGACTGTGCAATGCGCCTGCTGAAAAGTTTGAAGTATGAGTCACAAGCTTCAGCAGCTGGACCAGAAATTCTCAGGTCTCAGAGGGGAAAAAAGAGTTATGCCTACAGCTTTAATTCTAGGCACAGTGCCTGAAAGCTAACCAGGCTCAGGTAACATAAAAGCTCAACCATGTAAAGCCCAAGGAAATAAATTAGGGAATAGCTATGAGCATCTGAATTAATTCTGGCTTATGTTAAGTGGAGACATCTGAGGTACTCCCCCACCCCCAACCCCACTGCAGCCAAGGTGGAAATAGGATGAATTATTCCTTGACTACTGGTGCCTTGCCATTGACTAAAGAAGGAATCAATAGTGATGCATCAGATATATCAAGTCCTTTTCTCTCATTCAGATACTGATGACCCTCCTTAGCACATAATCCAGCTACACTCTCCTAGCTAATAGCTGCATTCTCATTTTCTACTGAGACAGGAGATATGTATGTTATGTAAAAAATCCTGCTGACATTGTGAAGCAGCCTTGTGCATCACTCGCTCTAATAGGGATGCAAAAGTTTTTCTCACACTCCTCAGAACCCCAACTATCTTCAGGTGTCAGGCTCTAAGGACAGTTCTGAATTGGCTTAATTCTGGCTTTGTCCCAGAATGTGCAATTTGGTGAAACTGAAAACAATTTATTTTAGCGACTATTTTTTTACAGGATCACAGGATATTAGGGGTTGGAAAGGACCTCTGGAGATCTTTGGGTCCAACACCCCTGCCAGAGCAGGATCATATTGTGCAGGTCACATGGGAACGCATCCAGACAGGTCTTGGAAGTCTCCAGAGAAGGAGACTTCACAGCCTCTCTGGGGAGCCTGTTCCAGAGCTCTGTGAACTGTATAGTAAAGAAGTTCCTCCTCCTTGTGTTGAGGTGGAACATCCTGTCTTGTAGTTTACATCCATTGCCCATTGACCTATCACAGAGCACAAATGAGAAGAGGCTGTTTCTTCTTTCCTGACACCCAGCCCTCATATATTTATATACATACATTAGATGCCCTCTCAGTGGTCTTCTTGGGCACAAGGACACATTGCTATCCCATGGATAGCTTGTTGTCCAAGACTCCCAAGTCCTTCTCCACAGGGCTCCTGTCCAGCAGATCACTTCCCCACCTGTACTGGTGCAGTTTATTATTCCTTCCCAGGTGCAGGACTCTGCACTTGTCCTTGCTGAACCTCATTAGGTTCCTCTTAGCCCAGCTCTCCAGTGTGTCCAAGTCTCTTCTTGAGATTGGAAGTTGTATGGGAATAACTTCACAACCACTAGAGAAAGTAGTTTATTACCAGGGTTTGGTTTCAATAAAATGTTAGTTCACAATATTAAAGATGACAACAAAAGGAAATACTGCATCTAATTGTTGTGACCAATGTTCAGCCTATTCATTGAAAGAAGTGTTCTACTATATGAAAAGAAGTTCCAATAATATATATACAGAATAAAGGAATTGAAAGAAATTAAGGTCTTTACAGAAAATTATTTTACTGAGTTTTCCAAAATGTTGAGTTTCATTTTATAATTTACTCTTAAAAAACAAACAAAAAACCAAACCCCAAACAAAACACTCAGGTATACTATCCTAGTTTTGCAGAAAACAAAAAATAATAATCAGTTTCATTTTGAGGTTAAAATCAACACCTATATTGAAACTTGCTTTACATTTTCTGTTACAAAGTACTCTAATATTAGAATAGTAAAATAAGGAGTAACAAAAATGCATATGAAAACAGTGTTTTTTAGGTTAAGTTTGCATTCTTTGATTGTTTCTACCAAAACATCTAAGCTCTTCCTGAGGGTATAGTTTTACCCCAAGTACTTGTTTCTCCATCAATTTCAAATGTGCCAGCATAACTGTTTGTGGTGTTACAGAGTAAACCAGGTAAATCATCAGATTAGTTTGCATGGGAGCCTCTGCAACTATGCCACATCTTTATAATTATGGTAGTGGCTTTGGAAGGACATACTGGAGAGTAGGACATGGTAGCTTTTCTCAGAAGCAGTGATGTTATAAGGAAGTCGTTGTACATGGTATATGTGAGAGATATATCTTGTTAGAGCCTGCAATGGGTTAACACAAGGGTTAACCTTGCCATTCCTCTAATAAAAGTGAGGGAAAAGGAACAAACAAAAAAATCAAGGTTGACATAGAGAGATAAGTGTTTACTAAATAAATTAGATAATCTAAGAGAACAATTACCTTAGCTAATAATCTAATTAATAATAATACAACACATGCTTACGTTAGCTTAGCCTATTTGTAGAAGAAGCACAGGAAAGTATAGGAAAAAAAAAATAGTAAAAGAAAACTGGCATGCTACCTTTCTCCATTTGTTTCTCTGCCATCCCTGAGTGGGTGGAGGAGGGAACCAACAAAAAAAATAACTGGAACCCAGACGCAGCAACTGGAACAGGAAGCCTTCTATGTTACAATCTGAACTTTAAGCCCCATAGCACTTTCTTCCACTCAGTACTTTCATTTTTGATGCAGGCGTGAGACAGGATAGTATGAGAAGCAGCAGACTAAAACTCAACCAGTGACAGAGCTTTCTCGGCATAACACTGAAAAAGCAGGAACCAAACTAAGCTGTCAGACTGTGTGCATTGTCAAACGTAATAATTTGGTGTGGATTTTGTTTTGTGGGTTTTTTTCTGTATGGTAGTTGAGAAAGATAATCAGAACCTTTCATTTCCAAATGGTGCTTTAAATTCTGGTTTGTGTGGCAGAATTTTTTAATCACACTGTGTTTTAAAGTTGTAAAAATATACATAAAAATAGGTTTGGGTATGTATCAAGACTTCTTTCAGGGAAGGACTTTGAAAAAGTTATGGGGAAAATGAGGTTTATTATAACTAGAAATAACATAGCTAATTTAAAGCTGTTCAATGAATTAATTTAAATTTAAATTGATAAAGCATACAGAGGAAATACTTCATTTTGCAAGCTGTTGAAATTCAAATGTCAGTCCATTCTTCTCACAAGCTTGAAAGTAAACATTCATAGTCCAACTTTACAAGCATATCTCAGTTCCCTAATTTATTGGACTTGCATATAGAATTTGCATAATTACATAATTTTACATATGGGTATTTTACTCCCACAATATTAGAATCATAGACTCATAGAAGGTTTAGGTTGGAAGGCATCTCGAAGATTATCTAGTTCCAGCCCCTCACCATAGGCAGGGACACCTCCCACTAGAACAGGTCTCCCAAGGCCTCATCCAGCCTGGCCTTGAACACCTGCAGGAAGGAAACATCCACAACCTCCCTGTGCAACCTGTTCCAGTATCTCATTACCCTCACTGTAAATAACTTCCTCTTAACATCCAATTTTCTCCAGGCTGAAAATTTCCTCCTAACATCCAGTTTAAATCTCCCCTTTGCCAGTTTAAACCCATTACCTCTTGTCCTGTCATTACAAGACCCTGTGAATAGTCCCTCCCCAGTCTTACTGTAGGCCCCTTTCAGATACTGGAAGGCTGCTTTAAGGTCTCCTAGAAGCCTTCTCTTCTCCAGGCTGAAGAGCCCCAACTCTCTCAGCCTGTCCTCACAGGAGAGGTGCTCCAGCCCTCTTGTGGAATCCTTTGCAGCCTAAAGTTATTCAGAAACTTAACTGCTGGAATTCTTGTGGGGCCAGCAGTGGTCACAATTCTTTACAATTACTTTTACTCATAAATTGATCTTATCCCCTTATTAATGACTCAACATGTAGATGCTTGTTTTTTACTGCTTTTACATTTTCACGTATTTTGTGAGTTATAGTTGCCTCCCAATTTTGCAAGCGTAGCAAAAATGTACATATTATTATTGCTCTGCTTTTGATACTGTTTATTACACAGACTTCTGCATGAATGATTTTATTTCTCAATTATTAAAAGGCTCTTTAATTTGCACATGGAGGAGTCATTGCCTCAGCATGATTCAGATGTAATCGCCATGTTAGGGCTGTAATTCAGTGTAGTTGTTTGCTGAAGCAGTGAGGATCTATACCTAAGGATAAGAAATGCCAAATTACTTACTGATTCTGAAAATGATATTGCATAATTCAGCCAGCAAATTTTAAACACTCATCTATGTAAGGAAGCAATGATCTCCATTTACATGCTAGTAATGAAAAGCAGATGACTGGTTTTGGCTGCAGACAATCTGCCATTTTTATATCTCTGAAAGGCTATTTTTCTATAACCATTTTGGGCTTTAACTTCTGTTTTGGGGTATTGAATGTTGCTTCTGCTGAACTGTTAATGAAGCTACATAAGACTGAAATTTACGCAGCAGCAGAAAGACCATTGAGTAACATCTAAATTTTATTAGAAGCTGAGTGGGTTTTGAAAGAGAAGAGATTCTGTCTTTTAAAATATCTGTGTCCAAGTCTTCAATGTAGCAGGCACTGAAACACAAAGTAGATTACTTGTACTGTGGAGCCCTACTCTGTGAACTTACTAGGGACAAAGACAGCATTTTGAGAATTACTGGTTAGAGGAAAGAAAAATTCCTAGATAAGTAGTTGAGATTTGTTAACTAAACACATCCATGGACTCAATGAAATACAGAGAAGAAAGAATAAATGACAGAAGTCCTTTTTTTCTCTCTTTTTTTTTTTTTTTTATTTTTTTTTAAAGCAGTGTTTACTACACATGCTCACTAGCTCTTAAAGACAAAATGTAGATGCCAGTGAGCAGCTCCAATATGACAATTAGAGCTGTAGCCCAAAGGTGAGAAGAAAAGGAGGGGAGCCCCAAGGACATTGTCTAAGAGAAAAACGAAGTAAAAGAAGGATTCAGCTCTGTGTGGTGACATGTATGGTGACATGAATTAACCTCCCGTATGCTGCTCAGAGAAACATTTAGCACTCACAGTGCAATTCAAACAATGTCAGACAGCCATTGAGTCTTTCACAGGAATCCCTAAAGTCACTGCATATTTTTAATAATTTTATATTAAAATGCATCAGTAGCTCAGACAACTATCATATATTCAGATAAACATGCAAGAAAATTTCCTTCTAAATTAATTCCTCATGAAAGAATTTTATTAGTAAGATCACACAATCACAGAATTAACCAGGTTGGAAGACCTTTGAGATCATGGAGTCCAACCTATCACCTAACCTTTCTAATTAACTAAACCATGGCACTAAGTGGCTCATCCAGCCTCCTCTTAAACACCTCCAGGGATGGTGACTCCATCACCTCCACAGAAACACCATTCCAATGGCCAATCACTCTTTCCGTGAAGAACTTCTTCCTAACATCCAGCCTAAACCTGCCCTGGCTCAGTTTGAGGCTGTATCGTCTTGTTCTGTCACTGGGTGCCTGGCAGAAGAGATCAACCCCTGCCTGGCTACGGCCTCCTTTCTGCTAGTTGTAGAGAGCAATAAGGTCTCCCCTGAGCTTCCTCTTCTCCAGGCTGAACAACCCCAGCTCCCTCAGCCTCTCCTCATAGGGCTGTGCTTCAGCCCCTTCACCAGCCTTGTTGCTCGTCTCTGGACAAGTACAAGCACCTCAACATCTTAAATTGAGGGGCCCAGAACTGTACTTAGTACTCAAGGTGTGGTCTAACCAATGCTGAGTAGAGGGGCAGAGTGACCTCCCTTGTCGTGCTGGTCACACGATTCCTGATACAGGCCAGGATGCCATTGGCCTTCTTGACCATCTGTGCACGTTGCTGGCTCATGTTCAGTCGCTTGTCAACCAGTGGCCCCAGGTTCCTCTCTGCCTGGCTGCTCTCCAGCCACTCTGTCCCCAGACTGTAGCACTGCATGGGGTTGTTGTGGCCAAAGTGCAGAACAGGGCTCTTGGACTTTTTAAAACTCTTGATATTGGACTGTGCCCATCTATCCAGCCTGTTCAGGTCCCTCTGCAGAGACCTCCTACCCTCTAACAGATTGACACATGCTCCTAACTAGGTGTTGTCTGCAAAGTTACTAATGGTGGACTCAATTCCCTCATCTAGACCATCAATGAAGATATTAAACAGAAATAGGCACAGCAGTGATCCCTTGGGCACACCACTTGTGACTGGCTGCCAACTGGATGTGGCACCATTCACCACCACTCTCTGGACCCAGCCATCCAGCCAGTTCTTAACTCAGCACAGAATGCCCCTGTCCAAGCCATGGGCTGCCAACTTGGCCAGGAATCTGCTATGGCAGACAGCGTCAAAGGCACATCTACCAGGTGGGTCACCTGGTCATGAAAAGAGATCAGGTTGGTCAAACGGGACCTACCCTTCCTAAATTCATGCTGGCGGGATCTGATCCCCTGACCATCTTGTAGGTGGATTCCTACAAATTCATATTAAATTATGTACTGTCTCAATTATTGCAGTAATAAGGAATGGAGAAGTGTAGAGAATTATGGGAAGATCTAGGGGTTAATGTGTACTGTTGAACGTACAGAGCTGTAACATAAGGCCAGCTCAACGGGACACAAAATAATGAATGGATATTACAGTACTTTATCCCTGTTAAAGAAGACCTATGAATTTTGCACTAGGAATTGTCAAATAGAAGCTTATCCATAGTCAAAGTATTATTATTTAGGATAAATAGATTGTTTGTAAGAAAGATATAATTTCAAAATACCTCCTGTTTTAGTATATTTTATTTCTTAGATGATGAATTGTGGTGACTTTATACTACAGTTTTAAATAAATTCTGAAGGATGAGAGAGAGTGGTCTGATAGTTACCAGCTTTACAGGGAAACACATGTAGAATGATGTTGCAAGATAAGGATTAAGTTTCCTTTTGCTTGGAATTTTGAATTTTAGGGGACTTGTTTTAATTTTAAAATAATTTTTATGATATTGAACTACATTTTTTTTCTTTACACTGTTACAAGCAGTTTAACAGGAATCTTTGATAGATAAAGTGAAGGAATAATCAGGCTCTGCACACGAATGTGTGACAGCAAATATTGCTGAAGTACCTAGTCTGTGTATTAACACACATGTTTATCAGTAATGAAACCATATTTGCACACAGTTTTCCATGTGAAGAACAAATGTTGATTGGGAAAGTACCAAATATACAAAATTCCCCATCTAACACAGGTTAAGATGATACTTTTTATATCTTCTCCAAAAGAACCATTTCTTTGCTTTTCCTTAATTCTTTAATATGCAGTGATATTATCTTTATATTAAACTTTCCTGGTTTATATATTTTCTGTTCTTTGAGGAGCTCTTTGCTTAGATTCAGTTGTATTTGAAAAATTTAACAGAAGATGTAGGCATAATTCAAAACTTGTGTTCACTATATTTAAAATTCCCTTTTTAAAAAACATATATAAATCCTTCTGACAGATCAAAGTGTAAATCACCTCATAATATAGGTCTCCAATAATACAAAATGAGTTGATTCAGTACACTGGCCAGAGCTTTACAAGATACCATTCTGATTACTGTGTTATGGTCACTCTTTTCAGATCACTGAAAAGAACTAGTACACGGGACTATAGATGTCTTCTAGGATTTTCTACATCTAGAGGAAATGCTGGAAGTTCATGAACAAGATAACCTCTTTTAATCTGTCCTACATAACAAATACGTATTCTCCTAGCCTTTGTGTGACTATATTTTTAAAGGATGCAAGTCAGCAGTGAGGAAGAATTATGGGTTAGAAAATGAGAAAATAAGAAATTGTACTTACAAGTAAAACTTTTTGCATATGAAGTTATGCATGCTGGAATCCACTGTGCAATGAAGAACCTTACTGAATGTGAGATTCTATGTCCCTCAGCCAAGTTTCCATCAGATTATACTACCGCTGACTTTCAAGATAGCTCAGGGTTTTACAACATGTCTGAACAGGACACAGCTGTGAGGTCGAGTTTGAGAAGACTTATTTCCTGAGCTTTACATATAAATCACAAAGATATTGTTTGAAATTTCCTGCTAGACTCTGAATCTGAGAACTAATTTTGTAAGAGAATTCACCAAACCATGGGATGAGAGCTTTTTTATTTTCATAGAACACAGTGCAAAACGAAATGAGTTCACACTGGTGAGTTACCAGACACAGTTTTATTTATCGATAGCAAAAGTGCTTTCTACCCTCGCTTCCTTGTAAATGCAGCGAGGGATAAAGAAGAGACAGCAAAGAATAAAGAAAGGTCTTTTACTTGGACAATTGCCAAGTCTGGAGGAAGCACAATACAGTGAAAGGCTATGAAAAAACAATTCACAGAAGGTAGCAGTGAAGTGCGAAGTAGCAACAAAATAATTTAAATGACTCAGGCAGTAAAGGTGGGAAAGGACTGCGTAGTGAAAGGAGATCTGTGAAAAATCTGAGGCCATACCATCAATTGCTTTTATGTATCTATTTCTAAATTTTTTACTGATATACATATATTCTATATAATAGTTTCTAAATTATTTTTTATCACCAGTCTGAGGATTTAGAACATGTTCCATTGATTCCTCTTAGTACTGTGCTAACACACATTTCTCATAGTCATATACCTGATCCCAGACACAGACTAAGCTAGCTAATTACTTTGGTTAAAAGTGGAGGAGAATTGGCATATCTGTCATACAGGTTAAAATCCTTGTTCTTGTGTTCTTTCAGTCAGTAGTGAAAGTCACCATATAAAAGCAAATCCATTCCAAAATAAGTTAATGCATTATTCATATTAACTTAATATTTTTACATTTTCCCCCCAGAAGATATCAAAAAGCAGTGAAAATACAAGACATTTATAGGCAATTGTTCTGTTCAAGTTAAATTCTATGTACTTCAATACGTGTGTAACATAAATCAGAACATGGTGCCCAGTATAAGGTTTTGAGGAAATGGTGGTTGCACTGGGTACCATTAAAGCAGAGTGTGTGTCATGTGTATGTATATGTATACACACTCGTGCCAGTACTCCTAGGCACTCAAAAGCTGGGTGGTGTTTTCTCAAGGAAACCATATGAGAGCTTGATGATACAGTCAGCTTGTAGACAGTGTGGATGGTCACAAAACTGTAGAACAGTTTAAGTTAGTGTAGCCTTGGGAGATCACTAGTACTGACTTCTGTTCAACATGGAGTCAGCTACCACCAGGTGAGAGCAGGTTGTTCCTGTTTGTGTCCAGTCACTTCCTGGAAATCTCCAAAGACTTGAGTTTGCACAACCTGATTGGTCAACCTTCTCCAGTGCTTGACTGTCCTCGTGAGGAAAAAGGTTTTTTTCTTATATCCAGACTGCACATCTTTCTATCTGTATTATTTCTCATTTTCTCATTTTATCTGCATGATAATGCAGATACATCTTTTCTGATGATACAGATGATCTGCAGCATTTACAAGAGCAAGAAGAATCAGTTGAAAATGTTTACTGAGGTTTCTTTTTAATGTATAAAAAAAATCTCCTTACACTATCTACTTACCAAAATATAATTAGTGGTCACACACAGTCTTTCAAAAGTGAGACTGTTATATATTAGAAAGATAATGATAGCGATTAATCCATATTTTTAATAAAAGAACACATGTAGATTATGTTTAGATGCTGGTCATATTGTGAAGAATTCAACTATGTCAATTCATGTTATTTTTTCATTAAAATAAATCAAAAGAATGCAAAATTACCTCTCAGCTGGGTGACCCACTTTCTTATATTCATGCTGTGAAGTTGATTGGGTGTAATACTACCTATTCCAGTTTACCTGATGAGGCCACTGTAACATACAGGGTAGGGAAAGGCTGATGGGACAGGCTCTTTCATCTGTTCCTTTTAATTCTAGGTTTTAAAAGGAGATTTCAAGTGAAAGATGCTCACAGGATTGAGGCTGTTTCTGTGAACTGAAAAGTTAATTTCTTTTATGGATTTTCTGTTATGTTGTAGGTGCTTGTACATTGTGTTACACATTTTGTAATAGTAATTATAATGTCTTTTTCTAAAAACTTAATCTTTTTTTTTTTCAGATTTCTTCTAGCTATGTTTGATGTATGTTGCTACTAATTCTATTTCCTTTGGTAGTTTATGAACAGAGAAGAAAGTTGGATCTTTATATAAATATTTCTCCTATACATCTGTATTGCCTGTGCTGTTACTCAGTATACATAGTGATTCAGATTCCAGTTTTATGCCTGTATAGTTAGAGAGCAATGAAAGATTGCTAGAAAAATCTATTTAAGAGCTTAGCAGGGAAACATCTGAGAAGCTGAAATGCTTTTACATATTCTTTTGGGACTGTGTTCAGGTGTTCAAAATTACTGATGGATAAAACACCTAGTAAAATTCATCAAATTTCTCAGATGCACAATTTGTGTTTCTCTCTACAGATGCGAGATGTATATATAAGATGTCATATTACATTATTTTAAATGAACTGTCAAATGCAGATTAGTTCAGCACTTTCTGGTTTTAATCGCTTTTGAGGAGCAAGCAAAGGAGAGTATAATAATAGAATGAGGAAAACATTATACTTCACAAATGATATCCAAAGACTATTCATGTATATACACACACAAAAATATCTATGGTAATTAGGAACCTCAAGTGTTCAATGGGGTGGAAAAAGCCAATGGATTTAATGCGTTTTGGAAGTATATACAAAAGTAAGTATATACAAAAGTATTAGTATTCTCACTTTCAAAAGGAAGTGAGATTTATTTGCCTGTTTATTGACTTTGTGTATTGGTGTTCTTTATTAAAGTCACCACAATGAACAGGGAAGTATGTGTCAGACTGGTCCAATACTTATTCATACCAGGGGAATGGTATGCCATATAGTGTGCTGGCATTAGTTAACATATGGACATCGTAGAATAGATTGTACAGATCTAGAGCTTTACTGATCTCAGAGTGAAACAGAGAGATGAGGAGGGGAAGAGCAAAAGAAAGGATGAAAGATGGGAGTAGGTATATAGAGCTTTGGAACTTCTCGTGAAACTGTTTAATACATGCAGCACATCTAAGCTAATTAAATGGACTGCTTTGCAAGGAAGCAAACTCCTGTGCTTACTACCTATGTGCCTTGCAGGCAGCAGTTATTGGCTGAGAAGCCCCAGATACCTTAATTCCAGTCTTAAAGTCATCATCTAAGCAGGGGAATAGGAAAATAATATCTTTTATCCCATAGCACTTAACTGTAAATAGATATCACTAGAAAATGGCTATCCAAGTATAATCCAAAAGAAGGGACAAATAAAATTTTGAGTAGATTGTCAACATATGATGATGAAAGAGGTAATCATATATGATTATTTGCATATACTTGAATCTTGCTGTGAAATTATTTTAAATATTTAATATTGAAGATTATATTAGTCACATTCTGAAAGTGTACAGATGAAATATGATTGCCTTTCAGTGTCACTCTTTTTAAGGAACTGGCAAGGCATTAAGAGAGGTAAAATATGTATGATCTGCATCAACACTGCACATGGTTCTGCACAGAGCAGGTATCCCAGATCTTTAATATAATGACAGAGTGCAGTTTATGCCAGTCATTTTCAGGCTTATTACTTCACAGAATCGCAGAATGTGTTGGAAGAGACCTTTAAAGATCATATAACTTAGAATGTCCCTGTTACAGCAGATTCACCAGTTTGCACAGGAACATGTCCAGGTGGGTCTTTAAAGTCTTCAGAGAAGAAGACTCCAAAACCTGTCTAGGCAGCCTGTTCCAATGTTTCATCACTCTCAAAATAGACAAGTTTCTTCTTATCTATCAAAGAATCATTCAATCCAGAAATAATTCTGCCATTTCGCACACTCTACCAAGTCTCAGTACACCATGCCCCCAGGCAGCAGATCTATATGGCTTTTAAACACACCCAGGGATGCCAGCTGAACTACCCCCATGGGCAGCCTGTTCCAGTGCCATGAAAAAATTTTCCTTAGCATCCGGTCTAAACCTCCCCTGGTTCAGCTTGAGGCCATTCCCTCTCATTCTATCATTAGTTGTGAGAAGAGACCAGTGCCTACCTCTACAACCTTCTAAGTAGTAGTTAGTCTGCTTTTTTTACATCCCCAGTTTCCTCAGCTGCTCCTCATAGGACTTATGTTTCAATGAAAACTCCTGTACTCTAATTTGTAACAGATGCCCACCAGTCCTATCACCTGTCACTGAAAAGAGACTGGCCCCTTTTGACCTCCACATTTCAGATATTTATATGCATTTTTAAGATCTATTCTCAGCCTTCTGTTTTCCAGGCTAAAGAGCACAGGTCTCTCAGCCTCTCCTTGTAAAAGAGATGTCCCAGCCCCCTTAATGATCTTTGTGACACCAGTAGCTCCTTGTCTCTTTTGAACTGTGGAGCCTAGAACTAGACACAGTACTCTAGCTATGGACTTATAATGACAGAGTAGAGGGGAAGAAGAACCTCCCTTGACCTGTTGGCCATGCTCTTCTTGATGCACCCCAGGATACCATTTGCTGTACTGGCCAAAAGGGCACATTGCTGCCACATAGTGAACTTCTTGTCTACTAGCATTCCCAGGTCCTTCTCTGCAGAGAGGCTTTCCAGCAGGTCAGCCCCTAACCTGTACTGGTGTATGGGGTTATTCCTCCCCAGCTGCAGGAGTCTACAATTGCCATTGTTGAAATTCTTGAGATTTCCTTCTGCCAAACTCTCCAGCCTCCTCATAACATTAATGAAAAAAATACATACAGTAAAACCTGTTTATTTGCATTTGAGGGTTAGGTTGTCATATATCCCAGTGTGGACAGTATCAGCCCTCCTTCTGTCTCGAAATTATCTACTGCAGTTGTTGGTTTTGTTGTAGAAGGCATTGGATAACAGTGCAGAATATCATACAATGGCATTGAAGATATGTTTGTAAAATGATTTTTTAAAGGGATAAAGATTAAAAATCTAGACAGAATTCTAGCCTCCAAGCAGAGACAAGTCAGTCAGGAAACAGAAGGTAGGACTATAAGGTTGCTCTTGAGAGAGGAAGGGGGTCACCAGCAGAGGCACACATTCGTATTGTTCATCATTTTCATTAATACTGAAAAAGAGGGTGTGCATGAGTAGACAATTTACTGATGACACCAAGTTTTGCAACATAATAAAACCAAAGGCTGTCTATGATGAACTGAAGAAGGATATTACCATACTAAGTGACTGCAGTAAAAGAGGAGATGAAATGCAATCTAGACCAATTTCAAGTGATGCACTTGGGAAATAAACAGTTCTAACTTTACATATGTAATGATGGATTCCTTGCTGACTATTATCACATGGAAATGAGATCTTGGAACTCTGATTGACAGTTCTATGAAAATGTCAGTTGAGTACTCAATAACAGTGAAAAAAAAAGAAAGGCAGATCAAGTGTTAGGAGCTATTAGGAAAGGCATATAGAATAAAGCAAATACTAATATGCATATGTATGTATCTCTAATCTAGTAACATTTTGAATGCTGTCTGAAGTTAGTTCTAGTCTTGCCATCTCTAAGGCATGTAGAAGAGCTCAAAATATACTGGAGAGAGATAATGGATTTTATTTCACAGAATGACTTAACCCATCAGGTAAGGCCTCTTCAGGCCTCAATAGGAGTGGCAGAGATACACAGGATAGATATTTAGAAACTGTTGTTGTAACAAACTGTGGTGGTTTTGGGGATTACTTACCCCACCACACACTTTGAAATAACCCAGGCTAGAACTCAGTCAGCTGGAAGTTAAGGAAATGAAGCTTTATATTTATGGATTTGCACAGTATGCAAGCAGATATTTACGATATATGACAGATATTTACAGATATATACAGTAAAAAAAGGTAGTACAGAAACACCACACCCCTCCCAGAGATCAAAATCCCTAAGAGGGGTTTCCAGCCACCCTACCACCTTCCCCCACCTCCCAGTCTTATATCACTATTTGTCTTATGTGCCAGATAAGTGAAAGTAAATTGGCCAGGGTGGGTTAGCAGCAGGAAAGTAATTAGTGAAGTTATACAGATCCAGCTAAGAAGGCAGGGAGAGAGATGCAGCAGCCAGCATGGTGCAAAATGGTCTCTCTTATCTTTGTTTGGGTTCTTTTTTTTTTTTTTTTTCAGTAGCCTATAAGTGAAGTTAAATCATCAGTGTTTTCCTTCCTCAGCCTGTAGTCTAATTTCTCATTAAAATGATCCAATTAGTTCAAACCAGCACAGAAACTGAGTTTGGAATTAATGTCTACTAACTTTTCAGATTTAAGAACTGGAAACAGTAATATTTGCAAGAGAATGAAATGTGAAAAAAATGAATCAACTGACACAAACAAGTCAGCTTATTTCTTTTATGTAACATTTAGTCCAACTGAAGAACTCCTTATCACAGAATGTCATGTCAAAAACTGCCTGAAAAAAAATGAGTGGAAGAAAAATTGCTATTACATAGCAAATTGCACTTTCAGCACTGGAAATCTATGACCTTGTACTTTCTGGTTACAGGGAAAGCATATTAAGGAAGGAGAACTACACCCTTGCTATTGTGACTGGTATGGACAACTGGCTGCTATTGGAGGCAGGAGCTAGGCAGAGCTTAGCAGAGCCATTCATGTATAAGGATTTATTCTAGGCAAGACCTGTATAAAACCACCTCCCTAGCTATTTACAGTGCAGCTTTTTTCTTTCACGAAGTGCAGAGCTAAGTGTAAAATTCTGGGCTTAATCTTTAAAAAATAAGTCTGTTTTATACTAATTTATACTAATATTGATTTTGTGTTTTCCGGTGCTAAGAAGTAACTTACATAACTTACACTTGTCATATTCTATGCATTTAAAGTGATACCTCTTTCTAGAACACTAATTCTCCTAGCTGCCAAGTCTACCTTTGCCTAACAGATACATATAGCTAACAAATTGCCTCATTTTTTCTTTCTTTTTTCTCTGCCAAACTGTATGCTTAGAGAAAAAAAAATTCATTAAAACATTTATTAGAAGCTACATGCTTAAATTTGAGCTCTTATCAGAATCAAGGCAGCAAAATGATTCTATGAAAATAATGTTATTGCTGTTCAGCACAGTCTTCCTGAATACTTCAGAGAGCTCAGACTTGCTCATGAAGTTTAACCTTTCCAGGACTTTGAGTTTTCCTTTCCTTGTGTTCATGTCACTCATTCCCATACTAATTCTGTTTTGCATTTATATTAACACATGAACTTGCATTTGATTTTGTTCAGCTGAAGTCAATCTATATTTCACGTCTGACTTCAGTGGAAGCAGAAATGATCCACAAGAAACAAATATGACAATACCTGATTTTCAAATTGGAACTTGATTATTTCCTGCATAGGCTGTAATTGATAATGGGGGACCTTAGGTCTGTAGTTTGCAGCTTAATAGTTTAAGAAGGTTTCTGAGTTAGTACAGACTGCTGAGAACAGAATTTTAAGGCCAGTATATCTATTTCACATTTACATTTCTTCCTGCCCCAAGCTTAACTACAACAAAACAGAAAAATAAAAGAAACAAAATAAATAAAAACCCCAAACCTCTATAGTTAAACAATATTTCTTCTCTGTTACTAGATGACTAAATTGTCTTCTGGATATACAAAGATTTTGCCTTAGCAGGTTTACAGTGTATATCACTAAGCAGTACACAAATATATGTTTTAGAATATTGTATAGTTTTTATTTTTAAACTATTGTGATGTTAGAGCAGATAACTAAAAAGTTGTTCTTAAGATCACAGAATAACACAAATAATTTTTCATTTCCTCACACTTCATTTACTATGACATGGAAGAAAATATGAGGAGTAACAAGGACTGATATCTTTATGACCTCTATGCAAAGTTTCTGACACCCAAAAGATGCATATAAGGGGCCCTTTTCACATCAGTGGTGTTTATTCAAGTTATACAAGACTAGACCATTTTTGTCAGCTGCATAGTGTGGCCCAGCAGCATCAGCACGAGCTGCCTTTGTTCATCAGCCATTGCAGTTGCTCAGGATGTACCTGAGCAATGTGCACATTCTCTTGTAGCTCTACTCCATTCTTTTAATGAAGATGTGAATGTTCATCTCTTTAATATTACCCTGTGTTTGTTCTTGGAAGATATTTGTGCATTGAACCTCACTGGCTGGTCTGAAACCATGATGGTGGTTCTGCAGGTAGTTGCTGCTGAGATGAGACTTTCCATCTGGTGGCTACAGGACTTGCAGGGAGGCTGGGCAGAGAGTAGGATGCTTACATAGCTTGGGAATAATAGTGTATGTCTAGAAAACATTCTTTCATGAAATAAACGTGTCTTTGTCATACTGACTGAATAGTCTAAGGTAGTTGAACTGAACTGCGTGGGCTCTCTTATAAAGAAGGAGCTTCATTTGTTCCGCACTTGGGTGAAAAGAAAAACAAATTTTTGTCACGTCAGTTCTACTTATTGTAGTATAGGTCCATAATTGTTTCATTAGGCAGATACCTTTCCCTGACTTCCACAACTGAAAAGTAGGTTTGTACTGTACTTCCTGGTAGGTGTATTATGAAGAAAAACATATAAACCAGTAATGAGATAGCTTAGGTACTGTGCTTATCCTGGGTTGTGTCTGTATAGTGTTACTCTGATGTGGGTGCATGGAGAGAACCTGGGCAGCATGTTCTTCAAGGAAGGATGAAGAAGTAGACTTTGGCTTCATAGATCTGTAAGAACATAGGTCTATAAACAAAGCAGAATTCTGTAAATCCAGTTGCAAAGGTATCAATTGATCACTTGCTGAGAGAAAACTGATGTTTGTATTCAAAAGATGTATTTTCCTTGTAATCATTAAATATCAATGTATCTCAGCTATATTTCTCACCTTTCTGGCATAAAATCAATGGGAAAGGAACACAAATCAATTTCAGCCACAGAAAACAAGTTGTCAAGACTTCGGGGATTAGTTTGTCATTATCCACAGTTTATTTCAGAAAGAACAAGTCTTTGTGACCCAGAGTTTTATATTTTATGTAATTTTTAAGAAAGAATATAATATAATTCAAGATTTGCATATCATTCAGGAGCAAATTCTCAGCTGAAGTTTAATGAAAAGCACTTCTAAAACATCTAGGAATTTTACAATTTTGTGTGGCTTGTGTTTGATTTAGTTCTTTCTTTTTTCTACTTCTTGGGTTAGGTATGCTATTATAGAAAAATAATATAAAATGTCATATTACATAGCTGTTAGCTGCACTACTATCAGATTTTAATATAATCTCTTGATTGCCTGGAAGTTATAATCCAAGGTTTTGTGAAATTATTGCCCATTGAGTCCTTAGACCTGTTGAACATCTCCTTAAGTAGGAACTTAAGAGCATTTTAAAGTGCAATTAAAGACACTTACCACAACTCTTACCAATTTATTAGCATATACTAGCTGTGGAACAGTTTCAAGAATAATATTCAGGACTGATAGGAGAATGCTACCCTTGGAAATCATTTAGTACATTATATTTCAATGGAAGAAAGCTCAGAGTTTCTGAAAGTCAAAGCTCAGATTAGAGTTTTGCAAACTGAATGTCCTGAAATGGATATACGAAATACTTGTCACACCTGAAAGTTTTGGCTCAGTGATAGTCCTGGAAATGACACAATCAAGGTTGTGCATACCTTGCTAAGTTAAAAATTGTCATGAGAACATTTGTGGCCACTGAAACCTGCCAGTACATGCTGTTCCATACAAATACCTGGACCATCCTCTAGCATGGATGTTGACCCCGGCATGGCTGAGTGATCAACACCAACCAGAGAACAGTCTCCACAGCTCTCTGTCCTTTGTAGAGGTAAACAGTTTGCTATCACAAAAATTATGACTTCTTGAAAGATTCTGTAAATGTTTATCTGATTATTAAAAGAAGAAACCTGAACCTCAGACATATCTGAAGTTCAGCAAGAAATGAGCTGATACCTTTTATAATCATGTGCTACCTATGTAATCTCTTAAAACTACCAAACATGAGTGCCTGCTCTGCACTCACATGCCTAGGTGCACTGTAGATTTCTGACAGTGCTTTCTGATCAAAGCCAAACACATCAAGTGTTGAACCACTTTACGTTTGCTGATCTCTTTAGGTGCAAAATGATAATTTGTAACAGATTTGCTATTAAAGATGAGATTTAGTAAGAGTTTTAAGTGTCTATTTCATGTAGTATGCTGTCAACAATGATATAACTGAGAAAAGAAGCGCAGCATCAGAAAAAGGTTTCTGATGCCACCCTTAGTCAGCTAGTCCCATAACATCTAGAGGCAGCAAAAACGTTATTCACTGTTTAATTATGAAATATTACTGCTTTTTGCATTGGTGTGGTTCAACAGAAAAGAAAAAAAAACAATTAACTGAGTAGTTTTCTGATTAAAGATGATTCATTCTAGCATATCAGTGACCCTAGTTACTTTTTTGTTTCATTTTATCTTTTCATATTTTTCAATGTTATTTAAATCTGATTAATTTAATTAAAGTTTTATAAATAATAAACATTAAATTTTAGTGTATCAGGGCTATCAATACGATATGGCATGTTAACATAGGATGCTGTATCTGATAAATAATCTTCCTAGAAGCCCTAACATAAAAAAACCTATTTTAAAAATTTCTGAACTTTCCTGTTGAAGTGATATTGCTGACAGAGAGGAAAGGGATAGAGGATAAGCAGGATGGTTCTTTGCAATTTGCAGCCAGAACTCCCTTTCTGCAAAACATTTGTGCAGTCCTACAGTCAGAAGAAACAGGCTATCTTAGAATTGTTAAAAAGCTAAGAAGGCTTAGAAATACTTCTTAAGTAATCAGATCTTTACTTTTGAAGGGACAAAACCTAGAAAATATTGTGAAACTGTATCCAAGTTCTTTGTATTAAGTTGTTATTTTAAACTTTTCAGGGCTGAAATGATTAAACAGCAATAAAAATATTTATTTAGTTTAAAAACTGTGTTGTAGTGAGGATATGTTTCCTCTTTTACTCACAAATATTATTGAGCACTTCCTTGATGCATAGATAATGTCTCCCAGAGGAAGTATCAGCAAATGTCCTTTGTGTGGTCTTATTTGTGCAGCTTAATTCAGTTCATTCAATAATGCTGTGGTGTTCTGTAAAGCTAGAAAATAATAATCCCCGAATCATATGCAAGAATGAACATATTAACAACTGAAACATGAAAAATATTGAACATGTAATATTAACAATATATTAACCTTAGCAAAATGCTCAGTAGAAAACCAGTTTATATAAATGCAATGGCCAAATGATTATTGACAATATTCCTTTTGCTTCCTTATAGTGGCATTTAAACTTAATTTTCTTAGGGAAGAGTAATGGATCTGTGAATTAGACAAAGTCTGACTGGTAACTTTGACATACAGTGCAGTACAGAGAGTACAAGGATCAAAAGTTAGCCATATGCTGTAACTTCCAAGTCTATTACAAGTATTTGTCTTTGGCCTGCAAACTGAAAATTAATTGATTTCACATGTATCAATTCACTGCTTATTTTTTATACCAACAGAAAGCTTTAAAATGAGTGACAGGAAATAAATTGATAGCAGTTACCTCTCTAGCCTGTTTAGAGATTACCTAACTATGGAAGGTAATCCAAAAAAAATATATCTGGACCTTGAAAATTAAGGTGGCTTGACTTAATGAATTAGTTTGACATCATAAATTTGTTTCCTAACAGTTACAAAAGACAGTAGACTAAACTAAGCATGTTCCAAGTTCAGGCTTAAAGCCTGTAAAATATGCAATTTAACTAGACCACTCAAACCTGTAAACTTCAGGATCTGTATTCATGTTATGAGAGAAGAAATTAAATTTATGACTCCTGGGACATGGCCAAGCTCTGAAAGAAAGAGTAGATATGCTCACACAATGTTTAGAGAAAGAAAATGCACAAAGAAATGTGAGGTGGCTTCTCAGCACTTCTGGATCAATGTGTCATTTTGAACAAGTATAGTAATTTTTATGTGCATGTTTTTTTTCCCATCTATATAAAAAATTCCCATCCATATGAACTCCCCATGGACATGTTAAAAAATCTTATTTTATAACTCAAAATAAATATACTTTTTTTTTTCCAATAACATACTTTCATAAGGTCAAGAAATTATTTTCAAAACCATTTATTGAGCAGAGTTACTTTTCATTATACATATTCAGCACACATCAATATTTATAGATTGCTTACTGTAAACATTATTCAGTTTTCTATTAGTTTGCCTTTTCTGTCTCGATTTAGAGTCTAAATTCTCTCTTGTTACATGTGTCTCTATATGCATGTTTACATTTTAAAAACTATTTGTACACCGTATGCATGTATGTGTAAATATATGTAAAGAAATAGAGGGTTGTGTTTTTAAACACACACAGTATATTTGAAACTGTCTTCTGTGTTACTTAAGATGTTGAGATGCATCATTGAATAAAGCTTTCAGGAATCTGGTAAAAGAAAGTAGAAGGTGCTGGTTTAATCCAATGAGAGGCAATAATATGAATTGATGAAGTGATGTACAAGCAGATTGTATGGTACCTGTGTCAGAATTATTGAGCTTGAAATCTGATCAAAGATGGGAATTATTGAAAGCTAGTGTTTTAGAAGTGGAAATTCTTCTTTGACAAAGCAAGACAAGACTGCAATAACCTTGACTTGGGCATAGGATCAGAATGATTAGAGTCACTGCAAATTTCAGACCCTCTCTCTGACAATAAATAAATGGAGGTGTCGAATCTTATTTCAATCACCTTCAGTAATGACCTTGAATGCATGCAAATGTGAAATGTTCTCAATGGGGACTCTGTGGCAACTCTGTGATTCAACTGTGAAATTAGAGTAGCTTGTACTTAAACTGGAATTTCACACCTGCTGAACCAGCAGTCTCTTTCTGATGTATAACAGGATGGAGCGAAGCCATTCACAAAGCCATCTTTCCATTTGTTTATTTGAAATAATTTCTTTTTCCTCAGTTATGATTAAGTAGGCTAAAAATAATTTTTAAAGTCATCTGGGGGAACCTGAGACAAAGTGACTGTTGTGGATTTTATCTGAAAGCTAAGTCAACTCCATTTTAAAATTAGATTTTCAGTATTGAAACAAATATTACAGTCTTTGTAGATGCTGTATGAATAAAGGATTAAAACACCTAATATGTTGTGATTCTAAATTTTTAAAAATTTAAAACTTACACATGTTAAATAATACAATTATTAGAATTACTGAAATTGAGAGTAATATATATATACTTGATTTCACAGGTGCGTATGCCTGCTTATTTCTTGACCTTGCTTCAAACAGAATACTTAGAGTAGTATAGTGCCAATCGCAGCCTAACCCAAGTGGTTTCCAATGTAATTACTCAAATACTTTTGTTGTAGACAAACTGTGCTTTCACAGCAGTGAATCTCAAATAGAATTCCAATTTTACAAAGCACCATTTTTGTGAGGCAAGATTGACACTTTTTGATTTTATACATCCTCTGGAATTGCATCATGACGATTGCATCTTTATTTCCTGTCTTCACCACCATCTGGAAAGAGATGTCCACTAAATCCGTATGCACACGAATGATGAATTATCAACAATGTAACCAAGAAGAGGAATGGTTTTTAGTAAGATGTGTATTCTTTTTAAAAAGATTTAATGGTTAGCTGTTTAAACTTTGCCCAACAAATTAACCTAAGTTTCATGCAATTTTATTCCATGTGGGTAGTTCTTTCTGGTAAGTAATTTTTTTTATCTTTTCTATGAACACATATTATTGTTCAAACATTGTTAATGAAATGAAAAACAACAGAATAACAAATGGTTTGGTTTGTTTTAATTATGGCTTTGTGAAAAATTACACAACGCTATGCAAAGCAGAAGAATCTCCATTTATATCCCAGAAAGTTACCCTGTATGCAACAGAGTGAAACTATCTATGCTCTCAAGTTAGTGAGAGAATGATGTTTTATAAGGCCTTTTGTCTAATCTGGTGGTTAGGACATCTTTCCAATCTTCAGACTTTAGCCTTGATCCTTTTTTTTAAAAAGGGTTGAATGCAGGACATGTCCAGTCCATATCTGTTCCTACCACCATTAAGGCTTCAAACTTGCCTGAGATAAAATCTCATGTGTTGAAACCACTCGGAGAAGACACTGAAACATTTTTAGAAACTTTTCTATCCCAGATATCAGACTCTTAAGAGAAGACCAACTGACACCACAGCCTTCTTAATGGATCAAATATTGAGTCACCAAGGTGAAGTCAACTCCAGTTTGGTTGCTTTAATTACAGTTGCCAAAGAGAGAAAAAAACTATTTCAAGTGCAATTTCAATGTTATATTACATTGTATTATCAAATACTATTAGAAAACACAAAAATAGATTTTAATACATTCACAGTATTTCAGACTTTATCTATTATTTCTACTATTACCACTACAACTACTACTACTAATAATAATAATAATTCCTTTGAAAAAGGACCTTGTTGTGGAGAGAATTACTGCCTGCTATTGTACAGCTAGTGCTGCCTGGGCTCATTCTCTTGTAGGGTTACCTATTAACTGAAAGACTTGGGGATAGGAATCCTAAACAGAAATCACAATATTGGGGAATTTCAGATACTGCTATACACTCTAAGAGTTAGTTTTGAAACACAGGGGTTTGATTTTAGAAGAACAAACTTCAGCATGCTCAGGGCTCAGTTGGAAATGGTTCTGTGGGAAGCTTTCAGAGGATAAAGGAGCTAGTGAGTGCTGGGAGTTTTTCAAGAACAGTCTCCTAGACATGCAAAACCAGTTCATCCCCTCTAAAGGCAAGGGAAGTAGGCAGAACTAGAGACCCCATTTACTTAACTCTCAGCTTCTGGGTCTGCTCAGAACTAAAAGGGAAATGTACCAGGGATGGGAAAATGGAACATTACCTATTGAAGATTACAAGGGCATTACCAGGGTATGCAGAGATGCAGTTAGGAAAGGAAAAGCTCACTTGAACTGAAACTGGACAAAGATATCAACAACTTTAAGAAAGGGTTCTTCAGACACATTAACAAGCAGAAACAGAAAGAAACTGTAGGCCCACTATTAAACTGAAGAGTCGAACTAGTCATCAACAATGCTCAGAAGGCAGAGGTTCTCAACACCTTCTTCATCTCTGTCTTTACCAGCAGTGTTTGGGTCTCAGGCCATGGGTAAAAAAAAAATAAAAATTGCAGGTTGATGCAGAAACAGATCTGTCTTCACTGTAGGAAGTTGGTGTGCCAACTATTACAGGAGTTTGATCAATACAAATTGATGGGCCCAAACTCTATCCACCCAAGTGTGCTTAGAGAGATGGATAATGTTGTGAGACCGCTTTCCATAATCTGTGAGAAGTTGTGCTGGTTTGAACTAATTGGAGGATTTTAATGAGTAATTAAACTATAGGCTGAGAAAGGAAAAAAAATTTGATTCTACTTCACTCATAGGTTACTGAAAAAGTTAGAACCAAAATATAGATAAGACAGGGTGGTTTGAACCATGCTGGCTGCTGCATCTCTCTCCCTGCCTTTCTTAGCTGGACCTTCGTAACTTCACTAACTACTTTCCTAATGCTAACCTCCCTGGCCGATCTACCTTCACTTACCTAACACATAAGACAGACAGTGCTATAATACTAGGAAGTGTGGGGAAGGTGGTAGGGTGGTTGGAGACCCCTCTTAGGGACTCTGATCTCTTGAGGGGTGTGGTGTTTCCATATTACCTTTTTATTGTATATATATATCCGTAAGTATTTGTTATATATTGTAAATATCTGCTTGTATATTATGCAAAGCTGTAAATATAAAGCTTTATTTATTAACTTCCAGCCTTCTGAGTCTAGCCTGGGCAATTTCAAAGTGTGGAGGGGATGGTTAACTGCCAAACCACCACAGAAGTCATGGAGAACAGGAGACATCCTTGAAGAATAGAAGTAGGCTAATGTCACCCCCATCTATAAAGAGGGCTCCAAGGAGGACCCAGGTAATTATAGACCCATTAGCCTCATTTCAGTCTCTGGGAAAGTTATGGAACAAATTCTTCTGTGGACAATCAAAAGTCAACTGAAGCATGTAATTGGGAAAAAATCAACATAGATTCACCAGGGGTAAATCACTCTTGACAAACCTGATCACTTTCTATGACAAAGTAGCTTACTCAGCCAACACAGGGCAAGTAGTTGACATTGTTTACATGGGCTTCTCCAAGGCTTCTGACATGGTCCCTCACAACCTCCTCCTAGGGAAACTGACATATGGACTAGGTAAGTGGTCTGTGAAATGGGTGGTAGTAAATAGTTCTTTCTCAAACTGGCAGCTAGTCACAAGTGGGGTCCCTCAGGGGACCAACATTGCTTATTATCTTCCAAGTGATCTGAATGTAAGGATCAAGAACACCCTGATGACACCAGAATTAGTGGGGAGAGCCACACACCAGGAAAATCTGGCCAGGCTGAATGAGTGGGCTTGCAAGAACCTTATGAAGTTTAACAGGGACAAGTGTGAATGCATAACCCAGGACTGCAGCTCGGACTGGGATCCACCTGGCTGGAGAGCAGCCCTGTGGAGAGGGAGCTTGGGGCTGTGGTAGATAACAATTTCATCATAAGTGAACAGTATACAGCAGGGGCAAAGAAGGCCAACAGGAAAGATGATAGGCTGCATCAACAAGGTCATTACCAGCAGAGATTGTTCTACTTTACTCAGTGCTTGTTAGGCCACACCTGGAGTATTTCATGGAGTTTTAGTCACCCAGTATACAAAAAAAAATAACAGGCTGCAAAGTGCCTAGAGAAAGATCATGAGAATGATCAGAGGACTGGAAGACGTGCCATATGAGGAAAGGCTGAGAGAACTGGGTTTGTTGAGCCTTGAGAAGAGAAGGCTTAGGGGAGACCTTATTACCACATACCAGTACATAAAAGGTGGCTAACACGATGATGGAGACTCCATGTGACAAGGAGTCACATGGAGAAGACAAGGGGTAATGGGTACAAGTCACTCCTATGGAGATTCTCATTGGAACCCAGAAGAAATTCTTTCACCTTTAGAACAATCAGACATTGTAATAAAAACCCAAGAGATGTAATAGATTCCCCTGCACTGGACAGTTTTAAGATTCATCTTAAAAGGGTGCTGAGCTGTCTCATTTAAACTACACTATCCCCTAGAAAAGTTGGACCAGAAGATCCTTGGGGTCCCTTCCAACCTGGTATTCTTTGAGTCTGTGATTCATTGGGTCTTTGGATTTTTCTATTGCAGTTTTTTTTACATAATGAGCATGCTATTTTTAAGCATTGGTTTACAGGTACATTTTACAATACCTTCTTCTCTTTGCTTGTTCTCCTTATTGAAGCTATGTCTAAAAAAAGTGTTAGCAACTGATGATTCAGTAGTAAAGAGATTGTCAACTATCACATTCACATGTGCCTACTCTGTTCTAAAAAGATGATGCTAAAGCTAAATGTTGGCAGAGTGTCTTTGTTTACTTTTGTTAAGCCATCATGAATTTTTTTTTTCAATAGTTATATATACTCCTAAGAGGTACAAATTATTTTAAAAAGAATGCAAAATGCATCCTTTATTTCAGTGATTAGAGATCAGAGATCTCTTACTTACCTTCCTGGATGACAGAAACAAAGAATTTGCATTTCACCAATACCTTTTAGACTACACTTTAACAGACAGTGTTCTAATTATTAGTTTAATATGTAATTATTATGAATTGAATGTGTTGTTTTGGTGCAGTTGAACAGAATCCATAGGCTCCAGTCTAGAAAGTGCCTTAGGCAGATGCTTATCCTCAGAATGATGAGGTCTGTTAACTTTGATAAAACTAAACTTACACTCTAAGTGGTTTGCTGGATTGGGGCCACAGACTGTAATTGAGTTGGATTTTTATCTTTAATCCTTCACCCATTTGTTAAAAATTTTGATGAATTTTGTTCTTTTACACAGAATTATCTTTATTTAATGCTACTGGTTTCCTAATGTAATTATCTTCCAGGCTTCATTAATCATGTTTAAAGTACTTTCAAATATTCATGCATAATTTCTGCATGTTAATTCAACTTGGTTATTGGAATTTATTTAATGTCCTTAGATATTACAGGATGCACATCTGTTTGTGTGTCCTGGTTAATAGACTGATGCGTTTCGCAAATTTTAAGTACACTTATATTTGTATAAGACTTACCTATAATGAACAGAGAGTCACTTTTGTAATGTTTAGCATTTTACCTGCAGACATGTGCTTCAGAAGACGGGTCTACTGAAATCTGTACTTTTGAAAGTTTCCAAAGTAAATACAAGGTAGAGGATATTAGCATTTTACCATGAACATTGATTTGCATCTGATTTTATTTCAGCGGTGATATTAGTGAGAAACCAATGAAAAGCAGAACAAACAGAATCTTGCATTCAAAAAAAAAAAACATTAAAGGGTAAAAAAATATATTATTTATGCATATGGTTGTTTTCATAAGCACAAAGATTTGTTATTGCACTCTGATTGTCTTCTCATTCCCCTTGTTTGTTTTATAATAATTTTTCTGTTTCTTTGATTTCGAATGTCAAAGTTTTCATGCATGGATTGCTTAGGAGATATATATATCTCCTTGTATACTATCTAGCATAATTATTCTAATTAACACCTATGATGCCTCCCTTTAAACAAATAATCACACAAGGAACTGGATACAGTTTACCAGTCTTAGGAACAAGAGCATCTGAGAACTACTGCTGCTTCAAGTGCATCATAATAGAGACTGATCTTTTCTCAATAAGTTAATTAATGATTAAACATTTTGCAGAATTATTTCAAATTTCTGCTACCCGTGGAGTTGGTAACAACTGAGAAATTATTAACAAGTTTTGAGATAATGTACCTTGAAACATATTTTCATTATGACATAGTTTTTGTGCTGAAAATATTCAGAATTTACTTTGAGAATATTCAAGCATTTTCCCTCTGTTGCTTTTAATCAAATAATATAGATTTTTTTTTTCCATCTGACCTTTCATTATTCCTTTTTTTCCCTCCACCAGTGTACTTGGCCATGGTCCATATCCTTTTGGGTTTACACTATGAGAGATTAACATGATAACTACAGTTAATGATGAGTGATTAAAAACGTCTTTCTATAAATGGCAAATACACTTCTAAATTGTCCTTGCAATGTCCTTTAAAAATTAATTTGTTAGATCCTGCATATTTCACATGTTTCAGGTAAAGAGAAATGAGGAGAGAGATGCACAGATTCCCTCCTTAGGCTACACATTTCTTCATGCTCAAAAATATGCCAGGAGGGAATCTGTCAATGGCAAAATGCTCCATATGTAAAGAAACCTAAGGACGTTGTGAAGTGAAGCATAGGGCTCTGTGAACAGAGGTCTGGTATTTTTAAACATTACCTGTTTCACTAGTTATCTTCAAATAGGCTCCTTATTTTAATGTATTATTTTTCCTAAGGTGATTTAATGAGGAAGCTGTGCAGCATTATGATAGACAACTACTTCTACCCTGAGAAAAGCATATTAATACTTAAAAAAAAAAAAATCTACTATAATTCCAGAAACAAAGAGCACAATTTGACCCATGTTATGTTTGTCCATTTATGTATAGAATGCTAAAGTAGAGAAGACATTTTGTTGTCGCTTGTAGTTCTCTTGAGTTATGACTATGTCTGGGTTAATGGTTCATCCCATCAAATCTGAACCTAGCTGATAAAAACAAGATCATTTCTGTTCAGCAAATGTTAGCGCCTTGGTATGTATTAGATTCAAACTTAACTCTGCTGAACTGTTCACCTCCTCTTAATCATTAATCAATTTAGTGACAGCTTAAACGTATGACCAACTTTTTTTATGACACTTGTGTCATGCCTTTAATAGTAGAGATTAAATGTTTTAGTGTAATGCTTTCTGGAAAATGTGTTTTTCTGTATCTTCTATCTTCTTTTTATTTTATGTGTTTAAGGGTATATGGTCAACCCCAAGTAATAGGTTGTTTAACTGTCATCCCTCATAAGTCAACATTAAAGACGCTGTATGTCCAATTTACTGCTAGATAATTTGCTGATGGAAGAAAGCTGCTGTTAGCTATGTGAACAGAAACTACCAGCGAACTGGATAAAGCAAATAAAACCTAAAATCTTCATTTTGTGTCACTTTCTACTGGTTTGTGGCAAGAATGTAAACAGGTGATCAACTTTGCAGTTAAAGATCATCACTACTAAAGTAGTTGCTGGAAGGAGACAATATTATGTATATGAACATAGATCATAGAATCATAGAATGGTTTAGGTTGGAAGGGACCTCAAAGATCATCCAGTTCCAACCTCCCCACCATAGGCAGGGACACCTCCCACTAGAACAGGTTGCTCAAGGCCTCATCCAACCTGGCCTTGAACACCTTTAGGGAGGCAGCAGCCACAACCTCCCTGGGCAACCTGTTCCAGTATCTCACCACCCTCACTGTGAAGAAATTCCTCCTAACATTGTGTTTAAATCTCTCCTTTGCCAGCATAAACCCATTACCCCTCATCCTGTCATTACAAGACTTTGTGAATAGTCCCTCCCCAGCCCTCCTGTAGGCCCCCTTCAGATATTGGAAGGCTACTATAAGGTGTCCTCAAAGCCTTCTCTTCTCCGGGTCAAAAAGCCCCAACTCTCAGCCTATCCTCATAGCAAAGCTGCTCCAGCCCTCTGATCATCTTCATGGCCCTCCTCTGGACTCTCTCCAGCAGTTCCATGTCCTTCTTGTGCTGGGGGCTCCAGAACTGCACACAGTACTCCAGGTGGGGTCTGACGAGAGCAGAGTAAAGGGGGAGAATCACCTCATTTGCTCTACTGGCCACACTTCTCTTAATGCAGCCCAGGACATGGTTGGCTGTCTGGGCCACACACACACACTGTTGGCTCATGTTGAGCTTTTTGTCAACCCAGACCCCGAGGTCCTTTTCCTCAGGACTGCTCTCCAGCCACTCACCACCCAGCCTGGATTTATGCTTGGGATTGTACCGACCCAGGTGCAGGACCTTACACTTGGCCAGGGCCCACCTCTCCAGCCTGTCCAGGTCCCTCTGGATGCATCCCTGCCCTCCAGCAAGTCGACTGTGCCACACAGCTTGGTGTCATCTGTAAACTTGCTGAGGGTGCACTCGATTCCTCTGTCCACAGAGCTGACAAAGATGTTAAACAGCACTGGTGCCAGCACCAACTCCTGAGAGATGCCACTTGTCACTGGTCTCCAGGTGGACATTGTACCCTTGATCACCACTCCCTGTATGCCACCATCCAGCCAATTCCTTATCCAGCGAGTTGTCCACCCATCAAGTCCATGTTGTTCCAGTTTGGTGACCAGGATGTCATGTGGGACAGTGTCAAAGGCCTTACTCAGGTCCAGGTAGATGACATCAGTTGCCCTTCCCTTGTCCACTGTTGCTGTGATTTCATCATAGAAATTCAGCAAATTAGTCAGGCATGATTTGCCCTTGGTGAAGCCATGCTGGTTACCATCAGACACCTCTGCTTTGTTTTCCATCTGCTACAGCAGATCCTTCAGGAGGATCTTGCTAGGCACAGAAGTGAGACTGACTGGTCTGTAGTTCCCAGGGTCATCCTTTTTTTCCTTCTTGAAAATGGGTGAAGATGGGTCCACGTGGTTTGGAAAATATATATAACTTAGCAGTCTGAAAATAATTATCCCTTTCTTTAAAAGTTAGTCCTTTCTCTTGCTGCTAGAAGTTTTCTACCTCTGTGCATGCATGCATATGCCTGTATGCATGTATGTTTGTGTGCATGAGAGGGAGAAATATTATAGTGGCAAGCACAGTCTTTGATCGTAAGCACTATTTCAAAGAACTAGAGATGTCCAGCCCAGAGGAAAACATGCACAAGCAGAAGCAATAGATATAGCTATGGCTTAGTTAAGTCTGTATTGAACATGAAATTGCTTTTATAACTGTGTGATAAAACTAAAGAAATAGAAATAGGGGAAAATATGTTTTGTTACAGGACAAGGAATGATTTATCAGTGTTTTTATTCAAGATGATGTGTTGTGGATGATGTTTTGAATTTTTAAAAAGTTGATTTCAATTTCCAACAGAGCATACACCATATTCATCATAGTGGTAGCTGGGAAATGCTGTGGCCTCAAAGGTCTCCACATACAACATTAATTATATTTAAAAATAAGATTTTCTAAATTTTAAATCAAAAACCCCTTATAATTTGGATCTTTTCTTCCTCTCAGGCTTTTACATGCCTGTCAAATAGTTTTATTGGTCTGCTCATTATATATAAAATAAATAACACTGCAGCAGAAACACTTTATTTTAATTTGTTCAGACTCATCTGTACAATTAATTTGTGATTTAGTTACCCATGAGTGACGATCCCAAATGCACACTCATAAAATCTGCATGCAACACCATGTCATCAACTACTCCCTGATATACTCGTGTAAAACCAATAGATATTATAAAGAAAAATTGTGACAAATTGAAGAGGGATTAAAACAATCAGTAGTGCCTGCTTCATGTTCTTGGCTGTATGGATATAGGCTGAATTTACTGCTGAGCTTTGAAGACAGCTATTCTTTTCCAATTTGCTCATTCTTAAAGTATCTCAATGATCTAGAAATACCATTGAACATATGTTCACATTACTCCAGCAGAATAAAAGGGATGATCAGAAGTACCTACTTTGTATCTTCTACTAGGAACACCTTGGACCTAGTTTTTGTAGCTTTTTGAGTGTTCAGAGCACAGATCTTATATCTTTGACTGGAGCTTCTAGCACCTCGCAGTTTTGGAAAACAGGTTTTACACAGCTGCACATAGACCTGTGTATGAACAACCAACAAGATGACTAGCAAGAATAATTCTTTAAATAGCTTGGTTATCACTACATAAGACAGAGATCTAATCCATTTCTTCTTGGCAAGTTTAACCTTGGAGCTATCTTTCTGCTTTTACCCCTATTCATGTCTTCTGCTTTCTATAACAAGGTAAAGGCACCTGACAGAAAAATGTTTGAGTTCATAATGGTTGACACTTGTGGAGTGGCCACTGCAGAAAATGATGCATGATTCTCTGAAGAACTTGTTGCCATATAATGACTGTTGTATTAAAGTTATGTCCAGATCATGTGCTTGACTAGATCTACAAAGACAAACTGTAAAACCAGCACTTCCCTAGTTAAGAGGGTTAGCTGTGAAAACAGTGTGAAGTGTGGTATTTGTTTCTTTGTATTTTCTAAATTTAAAAAATAGGATCTTAGCAGACTTCTAAAAACTGGGGAAGTGTTGAATTTAAATCTGATTCCTTTATTATGAAGACATCAGCCAAGAATTTGGCTGAGGAGGAAGTAGAAAATATTATATAAATATGCTTCTTATATGCTTTATGAATGACAGAAAAGTTTAATGAGAGTACCTACATGTCTTACTATGATTTAATTTTAAATCTGATGATAATCTCAATCTGTACAAAAATATCCCTCACTGTTTAATGGAACTGTTAAAAATGCTTGGCAAATACTTTTTCTTTATATTCATATATGCATAAAACATACCATTGCCTTTTGTGATAAAAAGGCTCATTCTTCTTAATGCATTCTTTAGAGTTGTATTTGCCAGTGTAAAATGAGCTTTAAGTGTTACATTTTATACTCTTTATATTGGCAAGGAAACAAAAAGCCCCTTTGCAATCCTCACAACTTGAGGATGTGCTCATTACCGAGTTATAGCCTTGGCATTATGCTAAAAAAACCCAAACAACAAAGTCATTTCTGGAAATCATAAGATCATTGTGCACCCTTGGTGCTTTTGATGGTTGGGAGTGTACTGTGCATGTTCATGGCCACTGCCATGCACATGCATAGTCCCCAAATGCCCTGTGTAAAAGTTATTGCTCATAAAGTTCGAAGATTTACTTGTCTTGCCAGCGATCAATAAAATAACAACAAAAGAAACCTGCCTGGCTAGAAGCCAGTTACATGTCAACCTTAGTTACTACTCAGGTGCTATATTAAGCTCTTGCTAATAGTACTTGCACTTTTAATCTCATTTTAAGGTATTTTAGATGTAGATGCATGTATATACAAACATGTATGCACAGAAAAAATATTATGTATAAAAAAGTGTGTGTATATCCATCAGTGCAGGTAGTGCCATTGGTCCTATTCATTACTAAAAAGTGTTGTCAGAGTAGCAGACACTGCGCTCTGAAAGTTGTCAATGATGTCCTTGAAGATAAACACATCTGTATAGCATAAAAGCACTAATTTAAAGAAGTTAATTAAACATTTATTAAAATTCAGTATACATATATGTACAGAGTTACGTAAATATTATAAAATGGATACTATTTCTTCAACAAAGGGAAAAAAGTCTGTCTATCATGGGTAGCCACTAAACAAAACAGCATCTGGTGCTGAAATTACTAAACATCTGAGTTCATGTCTGAGAGAACAGGTTGTATTTTTTTATATTGTCTCTATGCTTTTTTTTATATTGTCTCTATGCTTTGTCTAAGAAATTATCAGTTCTGTGGTGGTATTATTATTAGCATTTACTTTCATGGATTTTGGTTAGAAAAAGGTGTGATATATTACTTTTTTGTCCTTTTTTTTTTCTAAGTTCAGACTCACAATAGGGGAAAAGAGGCAAAATGAAACACATTTAGCATGGTGTTGCCAAGGCAACAACTATTTGAGCCTCCAAGGTGAAGTGTGACTGAAATGCCTATGATGCTATTGCATAGGGACATGTGGTCTACTAAGAACTAAAATAAGCTTTCTAAAACAAAAAAGAAAAAAACAGGGAAAAAAAATTAAACCGCTGCTTTTAATAACTGTGACTATTGAAACAGTTTAGTTTCCAACCAATAGCACCATATGAAGAATGGATTTCAGGTACAATGGCAAATATACTTGTACTTATATGTAGATAAATACATAGCTTGTGAGGAAGAGAAGTTCTGATCTTTTGTTTTGCCTTGAGAAAACTATTTATGGACAAACACTGATGTTAATTAGGGGAAGGGAACGTGTGTAAACCTCCTGCTTCAGTAATACTTTGTGGGGTGATTGTTAGAATCAGCCTGGCCTGTATGAGGGTTCCTTATCTATTCTCAAATATGGTTGTATCAGAATTTATCTTTGACTTGTTTTTTGTTCTTCACTGGGAAAAAGTAAAGCTGAAAACGTCATATACATGCAACACTATGTAAAGCTTTTAAAAGTCATGAGATAGGCTGAGGAAAAAAAAAAAAAGTCATTTATTATCCCTTTCACTTATTTGGATTCTGTGTATTTGAGCATCACTTTTTTTTTTTTCAGTCTCTTCTGACAAAATAATAAATAAATGTTGACAGCTTGACAGAATCATGTGACTCCAAAACCCAAGGAGTTAAAGCTAAAACGTATCAACTAACTTCCCAGATGGATGGCACTGGGTCATTGTTTTTTGTGCTGTTCAGTGACATGCTTCATGACTGGACATTGTTCCATCACAAGAGTCCCAGATACTAGCACCTGAGGAGTTGAGAGTGAGTTGGAATCAGTCTCAGAGTAAAGACTTGCCTGAGTACTGCCTTTCTTGTGATAGTAACTGACATTTTAAGATAAAGTTTAAGTAATGTAAAAAGAAGGAGAGTTTAAGGAAATCAAATCTTGTCTACCACAGTGTGTTTTACTTGAAGAGCTGTGTTTGCTTTGTAGTACTAAACAGTAGCTATGAGAATGCACCTTTACTTTTGCGTGTAGATTATTTTGGTCAGGAGAATCTACTTAATCTTTGTTTTACAAAAGAAAGAAAAGCAACGAGAAAAAGTTTCAGAATCATATTCGGTACGTAATACTCATAATTGGTTTGGGATTCATCTTGCCATGAAGAAGACTATTCAGTTGCTACATCCTAGAAGCTAGAATATCAGTTTCTGAAGACTTCATCACAAAGAAATCTGTGGTGCTGGGAGAAAATGGGAACTTAATGGAGAAAACAGAGTAAACAGATAGAAAGGATAACTGTTACTTACAAGGAACACATAGACTAATAATTATAAATTAAGCCACAGATTCCCTGCACTCCGTCATGGCTGGATGTATTAAGAGAGGCAAAGTCTTGATTACATGAGACATCTTTCTAGAAAACCACATCAATATTAGGCTTTGGCTTTTGAAGAAGATTGCTGTTGAAAATAATTTTGCAGTATCAGAAAAATGTATGCATGTTTCTAGTGTACTTCTATATGTATATTTTTAGCTATAAAATTATATCGTTTTTATGCATATATCACATTTCAGCATCATTTATTCTAGATGATTTTAGAGAACTGTGTTATTAGGCCAGAAATTCCACTCCGGAAGTGTTTTTTGTCTTAGGAAATATTGTTTATTGCTAGTAACATCTGGCCTAATAACAAAGTTCCCCAGCCTACTCTAGAACTGGACAAAATGTTCTTTGTTCATGCTTGCATATGGTTTGACTTGCTTTGTAGAGCAAGCTCCTTCTTTTATCCATTACATTTTCAAGTGGCCATGTAGATATATGATCTAAGCAATAACAGTTTCTCAAAAATTTAAAGTTACACATCATCAATATTCTGATAATATGCCAATACTAGTGTTTTCTTTTCTAGGAATATATACCTTCCTGATATTGACTAGACAAGATAGAATTTAATTTAAAATAATTTACATTTTCTTTTATGAAACAAAATGCTTCTTCCTGATGAGAATCATTTTGGGTATTCTTTGTAAAACATTGCACAATGCTTTGAAGTTTTAAAATTATCTTTCTTTCCAAACCTGAAAGTTTTTAAACAGTTCCTAAAAAATCCCTTAAGTGAAAATTATATAACTTAACAAAAACTAACTCTTGTAAACTGAAACAGCTTTGCATAAATAAGCAGTGTCAAATTTGTACCTTTCAGATAGTCATGTACCAATACATCTCTAAACATCTGTGATTTTTTAGCTGTTTCGTACACATTATGTTTGTTGATTTGCAGAGGTATAGCAAGACAGGCACAGCTGTTGTGATCAGAAGCAGACAAAGGAACACACCTGAACTGCACACATTGTTGCATTGTGGTTTTCCTTTCCTCTGAATTATCCAATATGGGACTTATTTTGTGTTGCATTCCTTCTTTGTATCATACAAAACAAGAACAGGAAAATTCAGTGTGTCAAGTGGGCTCTTGTCTAGCAAGTATGCAGATCTCCAAGCCAGGAACTCCTCAAATACTTTTACCTAAGATATCCTTGTATTTTGTATACTCTTTCCTCCTCTCCCCTGTCATCCTTGGTTCTCCAAATTAGAATCTTTTGGAGTCACACCATGTATATTATACATTGAAAAATTCCACAAAACCAAATTTCTTTGTTAGGTCTGTGAGCTTCCCCTTGAATAAGGCTGGACACGACCAGGCACACCATTTTGGTGCCTTAAGAGTTAACCTGTGACTCTTGGCTCTGGCGCTTGATGCTGCAAGCTGATGTGACACAGCTTTCTCTTCAGCTCATTTCCATGTTCTCTCTTGAGTCAAGTTATAGTCTTTGAGAGAGGAATTCAGTGATTAAATCCTACTTCCAACCTTGGAAACTGAGGAAACAAAGAGAGTAACCTTAAAAGCGCTCCTTCTTGCCTCTGCTTTGTTCGTAGCTAGCACAAAGGGAATATGAATGCTTTGACCCAAATCAAAGTTGATTGCAATAGCAAATGCTCCTACTTCTTGCATTAGAAATTAGTTAAAGAAGTTCTTTCTATCAATCTTCTTTTTACTAATTTTCATCCTAAGCCATAAAACTATGGGTTTTGTTTGTCTCACTATTATATTTGTCTGTTGGTACTTAAAAACAGAATAAATTTTCACCTTTCTTAATATTAATCTCTGAGTAATATCCCATTAAAAGGAAAAAAAATGTTTACTAGATGTAACAGCTATATGTGATATATACACAAACCTCTGCAATAATACTTTTTAATAGGTTTTCCACCAGCAATTAAAACTAAAAAAACACTCCCCAGCAAATAAATAAATAAAGATAAAACAAATAAAGATGACAGTAAAGCTTATTTCTACACTGCAGTAATTGATAATTTGTGGAAGGTTGTTTTGTGGGGTTTTTTTTCCCCATGAAGCCTGCAAGACAGGCAATTCCTTAGCGTATTGCAGGAGCATGCAGTACAGATGTAAGAGAAAGCTAGGTGTCACTCAGTAAGGAATCCTGTTAGTATGATTGACACATAAAGCAAATTTTTTTGCCATTCTGATGTGTGCTTTCTTGCAGAGGGCTATCTCAGAGACAAACCATTGGAGTAAACGCTTTCTGTTGTCATTTGGCGACACTTTTATTTTAATGAAAACGATCTGTCTTGTGTGCAAATACTAGCCTTTGCTGTTTGATATGCACAGAAATTCAATCAGATGCTTAATTATATCTTAACATGAGTTGCAAACAGCTGGCTAATTCCCTTGTTTCTGATTAAAGAGATTACAAAAATAAAATTTAACACTGCATTTACATGCAGCTCTAAAAGGAAGCACTTGCCCACAAGTTTTAGTAATTTAGGAAATTCATGTCTTTTCAATACTAAGGATCAAAGCTTTTAACATGTTGAAATGCAGGGTGACAATTTTTTTTTTAAAGGAAAAAATAGCAAATGGAATTTGTCCCATGTCCTGCTTGTTAATTATGGCAAGATATAACTTGAAGATGTGAGTCTGTAGACAAATGCAGGAAATATTGTTTCAATCTTTGTGAAAACATAGAAATTGTTTGCTAACCCATCATTTCCCATGAAGTCAAAATATTATTTTTCAAACAGGATTGTTCTGAGCATATGCACTCATTTGTTTAAAGTTGATTTAACTGCCACAAAATGAGGTAGAATTTAATTTGTTTTCTGTCTTGTTTCATTTTCAAGTGGTTAATTTTTAAATAATTTTAAATTCAAATTTTAACCAAAAGGATAGTTATTCTAATGTCAGAGAGCATTTGACATTTACATTTGTCTTTGGCAATATTAGTATAAAAATTCTGTGCCAAAAAGCAAGATAAAGATCTTTTATCTGTAATTCTTGTATCAGTGTATTCTCCAGAGGTGGAGCCAGACTGGCTAACTACTAAATGGTAGTAGAAAATAGATTTGTGATGCTGTCATTTAGGCCTAATTGAGATGATTTTAAACACATTAAAACCACTATTTTTATACATACAAAATTCATATAAAAACCTTTTTTTTTTTAAGTAAGAAATGTGTTGATTATGTAGAAATAGGAAATCGGGGGCTACAGTATGAGTGATAAGCAAATAAATCAACTGTATGTGTGAGTCTCTGACAAGGTTGTGAAGAAATTCCTCCCCATTTTGGCAATAAAGACTGAGCATCTGAAGAGTTTCTGGGACTATTCACACTTTTCAAAAAAATAAAATAAAAAAGTTCAAATCTGCTAAGGGAGCTGGAGCATAACATGAATGAGAGTCTATTAAAAACATACAGGATTAAAAAAAAAATCAGAGGACTAGAGAGTGACATATATTCCATCCATATTTTACAGATGTCTGTATTTGAACCAGGAACTACTGACTCCCAAACCATGTACTTTATTTTGGTCTATTAGTGAAAGGGAAGAGGTGGGAGGCTATGACCTGAAAACTCGAAGCAGAAATGTCTGTGGAAAAAGAAGAACTTCCCCTTCTTGATCTGTTGACATTTTACAAACACATTAATAAGTGAACATATTAAGAAGATCATAACTGACATTTTGTTTAAACTCATCTGACACTTTCAAGAGATGTCTTACAATACTTACTAAAAGAGTCACAGGGAAGCACAATATAAGTATTGTATTGTATCATATCAAAACCTTAAAGAAGATGAAAATGAGACTAAATGGCCAGATTTCACTGTCAACCCCTAGTGCCCCTGCAGCCTCAATAAAAATATCAAACAAACTGAAGTATCTACTTTACAGCTTCTGAGCTATCCAATACAAGAACAATACACTGGGTCAAGCTAAAGGGCCAGCCTGGGTTTTGCTGGCCAGAATCCTGGGGAAGAACAACCCTTGTAAAATGCTGTTTCCCTTTACATGAGGTTAAGGCCTTCCAGTATCTGAAGGGGGCCTACAGAAAAGCTGGGGAGGGACTTTTTAGGCTATCAGGTAGTGGCAGGACTAGGGGGAAGAGAGCAAAGCTGGAGGTGGGGAGATTCAGACTGGACGTGAGGAGGAAGTTCTTCACCATGAGAGTGGTGAGAGCCTGGAATGGGTTGCCCAGGAAGGTGGTTGGGGCCACATCCCTGGAGGTGTTTGCAGCCAGGCTGGCTGAGGCTGTGGGCAGCCTGATGTAGGGTAGGGCGTCCTGCCTATGGCACGGGGGTTGGAACTAGATGATCCTTGTGGTCCCTTCCAACTCTGACTGATTCTATGATTGTATGAATCTCAGATGAAAGACTGCACTGAGTAATGGTGTTTAATAGTCCTTAAAGGGATTTTCTTACATTAAATAATCAAGCCATGTAGGAATGCTTAATGTCAAAAGTCCACTTCTCTCTAGTCAGGTTATTTTTTATATTCCACATACAAAGGTTTGGAGGTTTAACATAAGTTTTACTCATCTGACATTATGTGATGTGACATGGGATTTTAATTTAGCACAGTGTGTGTAAATAAAAATATAAGTACATTTAAGAGCATATAACAGTTATAGTGCACAGCTGGATCTCAGTACATTCATGACTACACAGAAATGAACATAACCTGTCTGTTCCATGTAGTCATGAATGTATACATTTATCATAAAATCAATTAATTTTCTCCTTTCTAATCTAAAGAGATCATGGGTAGTTAATATTTTCCTAGATGAAACTTGTTAAATATGTTCTCAGTAATCAATGGAAAGAGTGTGTAAACTACTTAAAGATTTATGCAACCACATGGTGGTTTAGAATTAACCAGTAAGAGACTAGGCTGCCTGTGAGCTCTCAGTTCCATCTCTGGGCCATGAAATGCTTCTTGAACCCTGCTGCTGACCACCAAGGCATTTCCTTATGGGATTTCAAGATAGTGTGAACTCCCTAATTAAGTGAAAGTGGGAGAGAGATAGAAAAATACTCTCTGGAGATTAATACAGAGTGTGCAGGACTGGTAGTGTCTGAAAATGCTAAGAAAGTTAACAGATCTGTTGGACTTTGCATCAGTTTTTTTCCTGATTTCATTGGTATTTCTCCTACTTCTTTCTGTCATATTAGACAGACACTTTCATGCACCCTACTGGAATCCAGTGATGCTTGGCTATGCTCCAAATTTGCCTTAACTCGTTCAGCTTGTTCTGCTCTTCTGACTTTGCTATTTTTTTTCTCATTGTTTTTTACCTGTTAAACTAATTTACCCTTTCTCTCCTTTCTCACCACACACATTTTATCTTAACTACTTTTTTTAAGCAGCAGCTTGTGCAAAGTCCCCTTCTCTAGAAAGTATTTGTGAGGTTCACTATCACACTCTGAAGCTCTGGTTCATTGTGGAATCTGTTGCAAGATGGAGTGAGAAGTATTATATTTATAAAATAAATGCTGCATTTTAGGCTAACTCTAGAAATTCAGCAAAAGCATATTGGCTTAATGGAAGAGTAATGTTTCAGTAAGTGCTTTAATCTTTAATTATTCTATTCCATAATAAAACACTCATAATCAGACTGTGAAGAATTAGTGAAATTCAGGTAGTAGCAGGACATCCTAATAAACCAAACAGTATTAGTTGTTCAAACTCTGAAAACAACAGCTTGTTTTATTTAACTTTTGGCTACTAGGATGAATCCTTAGTAGGAATGAAAAATAATATTTTATTCTTATTTGTAGTGCATTTTGTTTAAAAATAATATCCAAGTGGCACTGATTTATAGTAAGGGTATAAACTGTGGTAGGACTCCAAGGTCATCATACAGAATTCGTCTTCATTGTTTGTTGCTTTCTTCCTAAAATGTTTTGTTGTTTGGTGTTTTTTGGGTTTTTTTTCTAGGATTAATTTTTTTTTTTAAACACAACAAATAAACAAAACAAACAAACAAAAATGCTCAGTAATTATTTCTAGTATTTCCCATTGTCTTTTAAATTGCCTTTCTTTATTCCTCTCTTTCATTGGTGATTTGGAACATGAGGCATTTTTGGTTTGTTCTGTAGTTTTATTCCTTTACAAGGAATAAGGAATTGTGCACGTGCAGCCCAGAAGGCCAGCCATATCCTCAGCCACATCAAAAGAAGTGTAACCAGCAGAACGAGGGAAGTGATTCTCTCCCTCTACTCTGCACTTGTGAGACCCCACTTGGAGTACTGTGTCCAGCTCTGATGCCCCTGGTGTAAGGACACTAAACTGCTGGAGCAGGTCTAGAGGAGGCCCACAAAGATGATCAGAGGGCTGGAGCACCTCCCCTCTTGGGACAGTGTGAGAGAGCTGGGGCTGTTCAGCCTGGAGAAAAGAAGGCCCTGGATGGACCTTGTAGAAGCCTTCCAGTACATGAAGGGGGCCTATAAGAAAGATGGGAAGAAACTTTTTACAAGGGCTTATGGTGATAGGGTGAGAGGGAATGGCTTTAAGTTTGAGGAGAGTAGGCTTAGACTGGATATTAGGAAGAAATAATTTACAGTGAGGGTGGTGAGACATTGTAACAAGTAGCCCAGGGAGGTGGTGTATGCCCCGCTCCTTGGAGGTGTTCAAGGTCAGGCTGCATGAGGTCTTGAGTAAACTGATCTAGTGGAAGGTGTCCCTGCTCATGGACTAGGTGATTTTCAAGGTTTCTTCCAACTCAAACCATTCTGTGAATCTAGGAATAACTTCTAGCTTGTCACAGTGTAAACTAACTACTGTAATGGATGTTGTTACTAGTATAGAACAGCTAATCCTAACTATGTAGCTGTCATTTCTGTTGAAAACTATTTGCAGAAAAAAAAAATTAATTGTAGAAAGTACTGAACGTTTAATTAACACAGTCATCAACTACATTCTGTATGAAGTATTTCTCTGCATGTCCATTATTTTAAAGCTGGACCTGAATATGCCATCTAGAAAGTACTAGGTAAAAATCGTTAGAGCAGTTTTTGCAGAGAAACACATCAGAACAAGTCAGGCCATACTGTATGCTGTAGTGAAGTTATGACAACAGCAGTTCCATTGAGTCCATTTTTTGCATTGTCCTTGAAAGTAAAAAAAAAAAAAAAAAAGCCCCTTCTTTTGTATCGATCCTATTGGAAGTAGGGCAAGATTGTACATATATAGTGTTCATTAGTTATTTGTTCAAGTTCCATTAGAGATACATTGGTATATATTTTATGGGAAAGATACACATGACTCAATGTCACGTTGATAACATTTCTTTTCTGTATTGTCAACTAACTTACCTGGTTATGTCTTCCCTTCTAGAATTATCCTGTTTTAAAGCATTTAGTTTTCCCTCTTGGAGACTTTGCTTACATAAATGAAAATACTTTTCAACCCTTACTCTTTCATGAGTGTTCTGCATTGTAATGTACTAAAAGGTACTCAAAATTTATTTTAAAAAGATAACATAATTTCCTGGAAGTATCTGAGACCTGGTTAATAGAACTGTGTTTCCTTGAAACTGAGCAAATATCTCAAAAATCACTCCAAACCCATGTCCAAACAAAGAAGTCAAATAAAAGTATTTGAATTTGTGCACATGAAATCCTAGCCCCTCATAGTCAGCCCTGGCACTGACTTCAGGAGGGCTGTAATGTTACATAGAGCTTCAGCTCAAAATTATTCTAGGCATGAGCCTTCCCCAAATTAAAGTAAGAAATAACTTAGAGATGGGTGTACACCTGTGTTCACAAGTGTGGAAACTTTCTTAGTCAATGTGGGTATGTTTATGTGCTTATGCTGAGTTTACTAGGAGTTGTGCTGCAATAATTGGGGCCATAATCTTCCATGTAAATGAGTGGATTCTGCAGGAAAGTTGTTTGCATCAAATTAGATGCCAAAACAATGATTTGTGAAAGCAAGTACATTCAGGTGTCCCCACAGTCTCCAATGAATCAATGATTTCTATTAAAAGCATTGCAATTAAAAATCATATTCTGATTTTTATAAAATGAAATTAGTTTACATGCAAGCTTGCAGTGGCATGGGTGAATAAGAAAAAATGGAACCATAATTCTTAATATTGGTGTTGCAAATATATGAGATTTTGTTGTATCTTCTTTTGTTTTCCTGGGTTATACTGGGTTTAGGGAGCACTGTTATAGGTTCCTGTGTTATTTTTAATGCTTTAGAGATCTGAATCAGGACCTGAATACAGACAAACTTTCAAGAGTGTTCCACGTGCATATGGTAACTATCTTGAAATTTAGATAACATAGTTTAGAATAATTACATTGATTGTATTTTCAAATTTTAGATACACCACAGATACTGCATCATGGCACATTTGATTATTTTAGAAGCCTGAGTTAGTTTTCAAGACTACATAAAACTTAAAGGATAACAACATACAGCACACGATTACATTTAATTGTCAAATTTAACTTGAAATGCAAACTTCTGCATCCATAATCCATCTCCTCCAAAGGGCATTATTTAGGCCCTTGTCAGATAAGAGTTACATTTAGAAGATGCAAGAGGCAAGTCTTGCGCAGCATATCATCATATCATAGAGTTCACAAGTAGCCAAAAGGGCTGGAATGCTGCCAGCCAGGCTGTATTTTTTTTGTCTGTATCATTTATATTGCTTGCTATGATACATGATCCTACCTTTTAATCTGGTTTCCTGTATTTAAAATAGTTCATTAGAGAGGAAGAAATCACGGTACTGCTGCTTTAAAGAATGTGTTTTATTATTACTATAGAGCACCAATTTTAAAATACATAACTTTTTAAAGAACTATTTTGTCCTTCTCCTTCCAAAATACACACAGCAACCTTAACAAGAGGCTTGGAGAAAACTACAAAATCTTTAGTCTAGGTGAAGTCTGCTTTTCTGTGGCTTTAGCAGTTTTTGCTATGGCCTTCATTAAGGCCTATGCTGCACTGCCAGGTTATCTTCATTCTGCTTCTCCTTCATTATGTTTGGCCTATTTGGTCCCTAGCTCTTCTGTCAGTTATCAGGTTGATTTACAGAATTGTTGACCATGATCTACCCAATATTAAAGTTTTTATGCTTGTATTTTGCAACCATTTCCATAATGGACAATGTATTAGTACTACTAATTTTGCAATATGTATGTCATGTGATAGCACAGACAAGCATGAAACAGAAGTGGGTGAGTCTGTTTACCCAGCTCAACATAATCTACCTTCCAGTGATGACCCTTCTGTCTAGCAGGTTATGTAAACTCTCCTAGGTGATGTATATACCAGTCCTTTGTTTGTAAGTGAATTTCTGTGACATCTCACATGAATAAATACAAACAGGATGTTTTGCCCAGGATTTAGTCATCAGTCTTCAAAAATACTGAAATTAAATTAGTAAGATGCCTTGATGTACATGAAAGAAATATATGAAATTTTCAGAAGAGCAGCGAAGTGCTCATAATGTCACTTGGCATACAGGTCTTTCATCAGTAAATTTTCTACTAAGATTGTAGATCAGTTTCTGCCTAGAAGAGATGTAAGGGAGATAGGCATAAGGAGCTATATAAGAGAAGTACATGATATGTATGAATATAAAACAAATAACACATTTGGAAATTATAGGAATGATGATATATTTGTCAAACAATTTAGTTTAGAAATATCTCTAAAATAACCATCCTTTTATGTGGTGGTTAAGATGTAAAGCTATGTTTAATACTCTGGAAAATAAACATCTTAGAAATTAATTCATCATGGTCACTCTATCTCTTGAAACAGGATATACACCAAGAGGTGTGATAGGATGGTTTCAGGTAGAAGATATGCGAGAGAAAACAGCATTACTGGATTTGGCACATACTGGGTTTCACTAATGAATCACTTCCCTGGATTTGGTTTCTAGTCTAGAAGGCAAAGAAAATAAACATATCTAAGTCTGCATTATTAGCTGATGTTTGTAAAGTAGTTGATGAATGAGGGGTGTAAATGTTCAGCACTATTACCACAGGAAGTAATCTTGTGGTTGAATTGCCAGGAAAACCTTCAGACTTTTCTTAATTATATCTTGGTGAAGAGTATGACACTTTTACTACTGAAATAATTAGGACATGTTTAAAGATTAAGGGTTAGGAGAAGTACGGATTCATTAACCCTAGAGAGAGAGATATGATATATTTATTGCTACCTTTTTTTTTTTTTTTTTTTTTTTTTTTTTGCTATTCTTGAGAAATAGATATGAAACTGTCACAAAATATGACATAACAAGTTATGATGTGTTTGCATCACTTACACACTAACCTAACCCAAAATCCAATCTAGTAAATTTTGTTTCATTAGATTTTATGATGACATTGTCATCTTTTTAATCTACAAAGACACCAGACATTTTCAAAACCTGTAACTGAACACTTTGTGCTTTTTGTCTTGAATTCTGCTTGGTAATCGTGTGCCAGAAAGAAGGAAGGCAACTTGTAAATGTTTATCTCCTTTAATCATAAGAAAAATACCTTAAAATATCTGACATGAATCTATTTCATCATGTTAACAATTCTCTCCAGTTTGAGTTTCCTGCAGGGCCATTCAGTGTCACAGGTAACTGATATAGTCATATGACAGAATTTTTTTTCCTTTTTTTTTTCGTCTTGGGGTCCACTCTAAATATTCTAGAAATATTACTTGAATAGCTATCATTTTTAGCTTGTGTATAAACATGGTTATACTGCTTCCTAGTGGTGGATGAAATAATATTTTCTTCTTTTGTGAAACTTTTTAGGTGATTGCGTGTGTAGGTGTGTTTGGGTTTTTTGTTGTTTGGGTTTTGTTGGTTTTTTTTTTTTTTTTTTTTTTTTTTTGGTGGTGGTGGTGGATTTTTGTGTTTTGGTTTGTTTTTTGGTTTTTTTTCTTTGTTTTGGTTTGGGGTTTTTTGTGCAATACCGATGTATTTAGAGCTTTTCTGGTTTTTATTGCATTGTTTTATATCTGGAGACTGACTTCAGTATACTTCTGTTAGTACATACCAGTATATGTAAGAGAACATAAAGGCTGAATGCTTTTCTCATTTACAAGGTGTCTTAACGGAAGGCTACATCATGCTGTTTACAATCCAAGGCAATGATTCCACATGACTAGCAGCTGTAATCTCTCCTGGAGGTGGGCAAACAAAATACACTTTTCCTTTAGCTCAGTTGTGACTTACGTGTGTTGGATAGCATCAGGTACTTCTGAACATGTTTTCTAGGGAGTGAGAGAAAATGTTAAATAACAGAATATGTGAAGATCCACTAAAAATCAGATTGGCAGGGAGAAATTGCTGTCAATGAGATGATTGCTTTTTGAAGCATTCATCGGGAAAGAAGTGACAGTATACCCTGATGTCCCCAGGAGAACAAAGCCAAGAGTACCTTCAACATGTGAGTTATATTAAGCTAGTAGTAAAGATATTGGACAGACACTCAAGATTTGCACACAGCTCTTGCTTGGGCCATCAACTTCTCACAGACAGTTGGGGATATATAACTCAGCACCAAAGATCAGCACTGGTATAATGGAGGGCAGTAATTGATGCAAGATATTATTTTTTTCAAAATATTATTTATTAATTTTATATTCAAACTCTTACAATCCCTGACCACTAATTTTAATAATAATCAGGTTTTATTGCAACAGTCACGGAATGCATTACATAAAGGATATCTAGACCTAGAAATAATAACTAGTGATCTATAAACATTAACTGAACTTAATTTAACTGGAAGAGAAGGTTCCTGCGGTCAATATCGTGCTTGTGGTAACTTATTCTTCTTTGCCACTGGATGGACTCAGGGCCCTTTCTGCTTAGAGCAAAAGGCTAGGTAAATGACAAAAGCTTAAGGCATTTACTCACAAATATTATTTCTCTCCCGATTTGTGGGGTTATCAACAGATTGAGACAGTACCCAAACACTTGCAGGGAATTCTGTTGATTAGCCTTGCTGGCTACTGAGACTCCTGATCCTTCCCAGGCTCCACAGGATGCTGGGGAAAGGGAGAAGATGATTTCTGACCTGGTCCCTCTCGACTTCCAACAGCTAGAAACTTGCAGAGGGGCAGGCAGGATGTCTTGCAATGTACAGTCTCAGCATGGTGTCACATTGGCTATGCAGGCATATTGTGTGAAGGCAATCAAAGCTATTTCCTGGTGAATTTGAAGCAGGGAGTTTCCAGGCTGAATTATAGTTTAACAGAAAATTATGCTATAATGCAATAAGGCATTAACACTGCCAGTGGTAGCAGCAGTAATGCTAGGCAGAAGAGGCACAGATACAGCAGCAAAGCAATTACAACGTCAGAGGCACATTGTGTCTGCTCATCTGTTTTATACCAATGCCTGAGACTAATGGGCCTTTAGACATAGATTAGCCTATCAGAGTGGCAGTTAGCCAAGCTTGACCATAATATGGGTGAAGCCACAGGCTTGCTATACCCATATTTAGGAAGAACAATGGCCTAGCACAAGATTGGCACAAGCCAAGTGCATGTACCTTGTTTACCACAGGATTCAAACAGGAGCAAAACAAATTTGGACAAGCCTGGGTGCCTAGACTCCATGGCACCAAGTCTTTTGTCCTTTTCCCCTTGGTTACTTCTCTCCAAAACAGAAGGAAGGAGAGCAGAAATACTCCATCAGACAACTGGAAATATGGCAGTGTTAGAGTCTCATCTCCCTCCTTTTGCTGCTTAGGGACAGACTTAATGGTATTATTTATGTTTGACTATCATTTGAATATTCCCACTAATTTTTAGTGAACTTATGGAAGCAATAAGATGCTACTGAGTGTGAGATTGGTGAGTCTGCACTTCAGAGCGAAAAAGGCATGAGCAAATTAAACATGTGGAGCTTGAGGTGCCAGTGCCCAGCTCTGGGAATGTGACTGAGTTCAAGGGCAATAATTCTCATACCTTGGCAAGGTGTATACTTTGTTTCTGTCTTTGAATGAAATTATTTTTTTCATTTGGGATCTGACTTAAATCCACCCAGAATCAAAGACAGAATTTTAGTAGAATCCAAGTTTTCATGTAATTTTAAAAAAGTAGTTCTGATTCTCTTAAATTGCTTTTCACTATGAGCTAGTTTTCTTCCAAGACTCCATGGCTCACGAACCTATCCATTATTTAAATGTCTCGACTTATATGGTAAGAAAGAGAATTTGTAGTATCTCATAATAGCTGTGACCTCTGCTTTTCTTTGTAAAAAGGGATGAATTTGTGATTATGTCATTTACAATCAAATTTTGGTAGACATGCTTGTGTGTTGTTTCAGTCTAAGTATAAAAACAGATAAAAATAATGTAAAAAAAAAATCTGTTACTAGTATAATAACCTACCGCTGTTAATACTGCTCTTAATAGTGATTATATATATATGACTCCATGCAATAAAATTAAAATATACCCCTTTGTGTATAGAGATATAGGCAGAAGTGGTGTTATGCAACATTGAGAATTTCATTATTGAAAATCAGTTCAGCCTAGAATGCTTCAAATTTCAGATATTTGGTTATCACGGTGTAAAATAACTGAGTACATATATATTTGTGAGACTTTTATGTATTTCCTATAACCTACAAAAACCTTGAAACTAGTCATTTCATTCCTCTGGGCAGTAGCTTCTCTATGTGGGTTTTATTTTATTTTATATCACTCCGTTGCTTTCTCTGGCTATTATAGCTTCCTATATTTACCTTTTTAATCCCATGTAATGGCTTCTCTGGACAGCTGGTTCCAGGAGCTTCTGGGGCCTCTGTCGCAGGTACCTTCAGATTGGCTGGCTGGTGATTGTGAGCTGCTTTGTGACAGGCAGGTTCTGGAATGAGGCTGGGGCTCCGCCCTGGGCAGTGCGGTTATGTGCAGCAGGGCTTCTGGGGGCTGCAAAAGGGCCTCAAAGCTCTGCCCGCTTCTGTGCAGTGCTACTGACACAGCGTGACGCCAAAGCGACCTGCCACAGGGCTCAGACCTCAGGGAGTCAGAGAACACCTGGCAGGATGACAGGGAAGTACTGCATCTTTTCCCTACTGACTCATTTTTGTAAGTAATGATTTAATCTTTCTTTTGGATGTTGAGAGCTCCACTTCTGCTGACTTGAGTCAGAGTCTATCGCTGGCAGGATGGCCAGACCCAAGAAGTCAAAATGATAGAAAGGCCCTGGCTGTCTGGGGGTGGGGGGCAAATGATGCAGAGCTCTGGGCTGGCCTGCCATCTAAAGTGGTCTATGGCTGCTTGGCCAGCCAGAGGAAGTGATGCAGGGCTCTGGCTGTCTAGCAGGGCCAAGTGGTGTAGGGTCTGACTGTCTGGCCATCCAAAATCATGTAGGACTCTGGCTGGTCTGGCAGACCGTGTGCTATATGGATCTGGCTTGTGGCCTGTCAAAGCACTGCAGGGCTTTGACTGACTGGCTGGGCAAGTGACACCACAGGCTTCTGGCTAGAGGTGCCAAACAGCATAGAGCTGTGGCCTGGGCAAAACAGAACCACTGGAGTTTTCTTCTTCCTGGCTTGCTTCAGGGAGCCACCACAGGCCTGGTTTGTGCCACAGCCAGATGCTATAGTGACTGACATTCCTCTGGACAGTAGCTTTTCTGTGTGGGCTTTATTTTTATTTCACCCCATCACTTTCTCTGGACATTACAGCAGCCTACATTTATCTTTTAAAGCCCAGTTCGTTCTGGAAATACCTGGGGCTTCTGTCACAGATGCCTTCAGGTTGGCTGGTTAGTGATTGTGTGCTGCTTTGTGACAGACAGGTTCTGGAATGGGACTGGGGCTGCCCACACTTGACAAAGAGCTCCTGCCCAGGGCAATGCTGCCTGGAGAAGGGAGTGGGGTGATCGTGTGATCCAGGGCTGCGAAGGGATGCAAAGGGGCCTCAAAGATCTGCCTGCTTCTGTGCAGTGCTACTGAGACAGCATGATGCCAAGTGACACACTGCAGGGCTCAGACCTTAGGGAGCCAGAGAACATTTGGCAGGATGTCATGGAGATACTGCACCTTTTCCCTACTGTTTAATTTTTATAAGTACTGTTTTAATCTCCCTTTAGATTGTTCTGGATCCTGTATACTTTGATTTTAATCAGACCACGTAATTGGCTGGCATGCTTTGACAAGTCATGTAGAGCTCTGGATGACTGGCCAGCCAAAGTGGCAAAGACCTCTTGATAACACTGCAGGGCAAGTGATATAGGGCTTTGGATAGGTGACAGGGCCAAGTGGTGTAGGACTGTGGCTGAATATCTATTCATCCAAGGAGGCAAGTGGTGTAAGACTTTGGCTGGTCGTCCAGCCAAAGTGGTTTAGCCTATCTTGAGTGATTTTAGCCATAAACTTCTCCAAGTTAAACTTTATTCATTTCACCAATTTTTGCCAGTTACATAGATACAATAATGCAGTATTTTTAACTTTCATAATAAAGCCATTGCTAGCAATTTCTATGTTGCATAAAAATTATCAAATCTAAAGTGTACAGATAGTTTCTAAAGCATTCTCTTACAAACCTTGCGAAGGTGGTTAAGATATAAAATTAGTAAGTGTCCATGATGTTCTTCAGATTTCTACAAGAAATTATGTCACTTGAAGGGATTGCAGAGAGGACTATACTCTGGTACTCTAGACATGTCAGCCTACAGCATTAGTGTAAGATATTATTGTTTATATGCCCACCTGAGCAAAATGCAGTGTATATTGCTGTCTGCAGAGCTTTGACTTTTGCCACCCATTGTGTTTTGCTGTTGCCTGCCTGCACCAGCACTCCTTGTGGGTTAAAGCCATTGTTTATCAAGAGCAGCACTGGAGGATCTGATGGCTTGAATTCCCCTGTCAGGGACTAATATACAAGTTTTTCCAAGGGATTGGATTTTTATTGCATTTATTTATAGAGACTGTTCTAGAAGTTTAATTGGGCCTGAAATTTTTTACAAAGCTGCAGGCAATTTCTGTAACTACCAATGTCAAGGTGTTTCCTTTCAAAATAAAACAGCAAAGCTCCTGTAACTAGCAACATTATTTCTTTCAAATCAGAAACAGCTATCAGCTTTCAATGGTAAATTACAGCTAAAGTTATTCTTTCCATATTCAGAAATAATATGAACTAACTCATACACTGACTGATTCTGCTATGCTTAATCAGTTTAAATAATATTTTATGGCCCAAGAGGTCTTATTTAGTTTAATGAAACTAAAAGCTGTTTCTGCTTATGCTTGCTATTAGTGAGGATGACATATATTTTACCCATGGTTAGAGCATTAACTGTGTTCAGCAGTAATTCTATTTAGTTATGAATTTGCTCCAGTCTGAGTGAAAATACACAGAAAAATGCAGGAAAGCCAGTCAAAACTAATGATTTTGCTAGACTGAATAACCAGGGACAGCATTCTGCAGAGACATTATTAATGAAATCTTTTCTTTAAAGTAAACACATAGAAAGTTGTGTTTCTTCAACTAAATTCTGTACCAGTCACTAAAATAATGGATGTAGGTTAATATGTCACTCATCAAAATGCACTGAAGCTTAACAAGAGTGTAGAAAAGGTTATCACAGGATTAATCAATAGTCTAACTTGGTGCCTCAAATCCAAAACTGTTAACAGTAAATATATAGGCAATATAAGAACAAGGAAAGCTCACCTCCCTAAAACACTCCAAGGGATTTCCCAGACCAAGGTACTACCTTTTGGTTTAATAGTCCATAGCAAGGGCAGAGAATTGCCCATTAATTTGTCCTTTTTTTTTTTTTTTTTTTTTTTTAATCTCATGTAAGCTTTCATCATCTTCTCTGTTTTGTGTCAGTAAGCACACTGGCTTCTTTGACTTTTGAGGCAAAGTACTCCAGAGGATATAAATATGCCACCTACTGCCACGTACATTTCATGTTCCATGACTTTTGTGTTACAGCTGGAGAACAGGTCTTCCTAACCTCTTCTTAGGTACTGCTATTTTTAGTCAAACCAACATGCTAGAGAGCTGATATTTCTGAATATGAAAGAGAATGTTGTGCTCAGTCAAGTGTGAAGGCTCTTGAACTTAGCAGATGTATATATGTGAGTAAAACTGTGGGCATCAGAGTGTTCCCAGCAGCTTTTGCTCTGGTGATATGTAGTTGGAGTCATATTTTGGTTCATCTAAGTTACTTGGACTCAAACAGAAAACCCATTTGTAGCCTTGATCTTTATCCTTGATTCTGATAGTGGGGAATATTATGTGGTTCAAGCCACCATATAAACATACACATTCATAGTTTGGTTTGTTGGGGTTTTTTGGGGTTTGGTTTTTTTTGTTTGTTTAAGCTACTGCATAATTATTATATAGTAGCAACTTGGAAACTGCTTGAAAGAGTCTGGAGTCTGAGAAGAAAATTAGTAGATTTGTTCTAATCGGGTGAAAAAGAGCACAAGGTTTCTAAAACAGCTGGGAGCAATGTGAGATGCTGTGAAATTATCTTCACCACAGAGTCTGTGCAGTGGTCTATGTTAGTAAATAAAAGGTTAAAAGAAAGCAATAAGATGGATTCCTGGATGTATAAGTAAAGATCTTTGTGTACAAGATGAGGCATAGGAAAGCAAAAACAAAATAACTGAGCTATCCAAAACCTTATTGATTATAAAGATTTTGGGTTTCCCTCCCTTTCTAGTACTTCTACACTAGCTTGGCTGATTTCAGTTGATACACATGTAACTTATCTCAAGGAAAGAAAGAAGAAATAAATTCCTATTATATATTTGTAATTAGACATATTTATAACTAGAGATGAGAAAACATAATTTACCCCTTATTCTGATTTTAAAGTCTATGACAGGTAAACTTGCACTGCTGAGTTTAACCCAAGCATTATCAAACCCTAGACATAAAGGCTTATGGAGCCCAGGTGTGAACAACTTTGGAAGGAAGTTCTTATTACCTTACTATGATACCTTTTCTTGCTGAAGTTACCCTTGTGCATTACAAAGGCATCTGTCAGGAAAAAGAAAACAACCATTAATCTTTTCAGTTTTCCCTGTGATCCTTTTTCAGTCATTTTGGAGTTTATCCATGATTGAGGCTGCTGAAGGAGCTGGGGAAGGAGAGAGTGTAGGAATAGACCCCACTGCTGCAGTGCGAGTGGCATAGTGGCCCCAAGGACAGGGGAGCTGGCAGGCCAGCCATATTCTCACTATTTCCACCCATTTGTGTGGAAGTCACTGCTCAACTCCAGCTAAATGTGCCATTTTAAGAATAAGGCAAAATGAACAAAAGAACAGCCAGTAAGTGGTATCTATGGAATGGGTTTTTTTCCCCTGTCCTTCCACCTCTCCCTCTCTCCCTCCCATCCCCTCTGTGCTTGTATGTTGATTCTTAGGAGACAAAACCATTTCATCCTCCCAAAGCAGCAATCTCCAGTTTATCATTCATCATGAAGCCTGAAATGTTACATGTGAAACAAAGCAATATGAATTGCATATCTATTACAAATGGTAACTATGCTGTTGCCCAAGCCGTTCCTTTTGATTTTTGAAATGCATTTGAGTGAGTCCTATTTGAGCCGCCTGGATGTTCATTCCTTCCCCAGCAGTGCCAGGAACAGCTGTGTGTGAGGTGGAAGAGCTCTGAGCAACTGCTCTGCCTTCCTGAAGCACCTGCGCAGTAGCCCTCCCTGACCATTTGTTGCCTCAGTTTGTGACATTTCTGCTTTTTTATTTTCATGTAGTTCACATTCTGAGACCTCCTAAGGGGCTGAGAGGAGAACTCTGCCAAAACCAGTAATAGTGAAGCTTGTAAAACAGAGCTATAGGGATATGAAGAAATATAACATGGCTAAGATAAGGCTTAGGATAAGAGATGATGTCTGCATACATTGCACTCGACATAGGTGGGCTGTAATGGATGCATCACTGCTTTCATGCAAAGCCTTTGGCTGCCACAAATTACGTTTACTACATAAGAATTAAAGGCAGACTTGGCAGCACAGCTCAGTGCTATTTGTTATCCAATCTTGAAATACATTGTTAGTGCTGTTAGCGGCAAATCCCACCCAGCACTGCGTGGGTGCAGCTGTACCTAAATTCTCATACAACCAGCTTTTTTTTCCACTTACCCAAAATGTGGGCTGCTCCACTGAGGGAGTCACCAAAGATATGGTGGGATACAGAAGTCTACTGTTTATGAACAAAACAGTACCTTAATTGCTTTTGGTGTCAACACAACAGAATCACACCTTGACTTTATGACTTTGTTTAGGTGCATTTGCTTTTTGTATTTTCATGCATGAGGGTTATCAGGTGAGCCAGTGTATCTGCGCATCTTTTAATTTCTGTTAATTCAGTTAATATTGCTTAAGGAAGAGGAATTTTGGTTTTTAGGAGAGAGTGCTTTGTGCTGCAGTATTGTTTCTCTGTGTCTCATTAAATTATTTGACAAGTCTGAAAGAGAAATATTTTTCTTCGCTCTGTACTTAAATCTCAATCCTATACTCAGATCCCAGTCGTTTTCAACCGCAGCACGCAGCCCTTTTAAGCCTGTAGGGTTTGGCTTCACGGCGGAGCTGACTCAGCGGCGGTCTGGCTTCCGCGGCCGCTCTGGGATGCCCTGAACCCTTAGTGCTGCGTCTGAGGGTGAGCTCGGGGCGGCCGGGCGCAGAGGGGAGAGCCGTAGGAGTTACCCGAGTGACACAGCTCGAGTTTTCTCTATCAGGAAAAGAAACCAGCATGTGTAATGTATCGGGAGAGTTTTTACGTAGCCACTGACGGTTTCAATGGCAAAGCCAGGTGAGGTATGGCACCTGATATCCTAGGATGCTTCGGTTGGGCATGCACTGAGCATGCGGCCTAGTTCAAGTGCTCAGCTCCAGCCTTGTTCTGCCATCTAGTGTGTAACGTATCGAATTTCAACTTCCTCAACTCACATTTTTACAAAAAAAAAATTTAAAAATAAACAGAAACAAACATTTAAGAATAAGATTGATTCTTTGTTAGTGTGAAACAAATGTAACAGAAATGGGGGAAGACTCAATAGGAATTACTTTTTTTTTTTAACATTCTAAGTAGAAGTGGTCTTCTAAACAGTAAGCTAACCAGTCGTTGTCAAGGCTAACATTTTCCATTGATAGGGCTGTAAAAACTTTTATTAGAACCCTGTAAATTTGGACTCTCTTTTGTTTATCTAAGAACAAATCGTGAGTGAATCCAGACACTTCTTACAGTGTATCTCTTACTATAGTCACCCGGAGCATTGGGGTAGTTTGCTCCCATAGTGTTTACTTTTTCCAGACTGTTTACTTTAGACTGCTTTATTCTGTATTTTTGTTGAAATTGACTTCTGAATAACTAGTTGATTAGACGAGATTTTAAAACTAGAAAATAATTGGTTCTATTTGAGATCTTCCATGGCAGAATCTTTATATCAGACGACTTCTGCCTCAGGATGCTGTGAGCTTATTTAACTGGAAGTTATAGTGCAGCACAGTTCCTGTGTTGATGAAAGAGACCCCTATTAAACTCTGAAACAAACTCCAAAAATACCAGTTAAATACATTTTTTAATTGTACTTGCTTTACAGCTAATTTCATCTTGTGTTTAGTAAAGTTTCTGGTTAAGAAAGTGACTCTTAACAGCTTCTTCAAATCTTGCACAGCCACTCTTTTTTGCCAGTAAGTTCTGAATTGCCTGGTTATTTTTCTGTGTTTTTTGGTTTTTTTCCAGGTGTTTGGGGAAGGGGGGGAATNTGTTAGTAGTACATTTGCTTATATAGAAATTTATGTAAAATTCTAACCAGTAGTAGTATGAGTGAAAAACACAAGCCAATAATTTCCAGAAATCTAAAGTATATAATCTGAGGAAAAGGAGGAGCTGGGATGAGGAAAGATGCTTCACTTTTGCAGTAATAATACTGTTTGGCTATGGCGAACTGAAGGAAAGGCATTGGGCACACTAGGAACCAGAATATGTTTTGACTGGGAAACTAAGCTGTGCTGTGCCTTTCTAGTTCTTGAATGGAAGATTCTCTGCACAATGCAAGTAAATCACATGCAAGAAATTATGGTGGAATATTACCTATAAGAATGGGTGTTGTGGAAATAGTCCACAGAAGTGTTATCCCACCTATGCTGAGAGGGAAAGAAAACGATGGGAGAATAAAGCAATCTGAAAGAGATACAGAGGAAATTTCCAGGAGAAATAAATACAAATATTAAAACAAAATACATAATTCACAGGATTTTTTGTTTAGTAAGGATTGGATTCAGAAACAGTGAAACTGTGAAATCTATTCCATACTCTTTCACTTAGGAGAAGTTAGCGAAAAACCTTTTCTATAGGCGTAGGTAGGCTCATTTTCTATTTAAAAATCTGAAATTCTGTCTTCATATGCCGAAGTCTTATAAAAAAATAACAGATGTGGTGGACATGCATAAAATCATTCCGTAAAATGCTTAAAGACTTCATTATTTCTCCATGGTGCCTCTCATCTTCCTTATCCTGTTGCAATACTGTCTCTGGTCAATCTCTGTGTACCGTCTTCTAAAAGTATAATATCATACAGGTGATGAAGAAAACATTATTATACATTTAGTCATAGCTCCCATAAATTCTCCATTGGTTAGGAATTATGACTCAAGGAGAATCTTGTGATAAGAATTAGAGCAGTGATTTAATTTAACTATTAATTTGTGATACCAGTAATTTCATCTTTTATGCACTTTCTTTGTTCAAGCATACTACAAATTTCTGTCTTTCCTTCAGTACACGGACTGGGTGTCTTCAAAGAGCTTCTTCAACTCCAATACAAACAACATTAGAGTATGTTACAGCCCTACCATAGTTCACCTTTGAACTGTAATCCGCAGACTTTGAGTGGGGCTTTTTCTGCTTTCTGGAAAGTATGATCCTGTCTGCTGCTATTTATAGCTTTTGTGTACGTGTGAAGCAAAATCCCAATGGCTTATTTTGTCTTCTGTCAGATGTGCCTTATAATGTTAGAAGCTAACTTTATGGAATAAGATTTTACCTCCTTTCTTGCTCTATCAAATGTCAAAATAATTTATAAGACCTTTCTCATTTGACCTTTTAATTTTTATTTGATCATATGAAGGAAATTATGACCAAAGGAAAAAATCTGCAGTGTAAAAATCAAGGCTAGGATACTCATTTTTTTATTTGATGTGCTTTCAAGTTGTATCAGAGAACTGCCTACTGCTAGTGCAGAAGATTCTTATCTCATAAGTCAGGTCTCTCTGAATGTATTCTTGCAGCTCTTAAAAGTCAATTGATTTTACAAAGGTTTAGACATCCAAAAGTAACTCATGTAGTTTGAATTTTATAACACTTATCCCCCAGTCTTTATTCTTCTCACGATAACTTTTCAGCATCCCATCATACCTGTATTCTTCACAGATAAAGTAGATTATTTGTTTTAAAGTAAAAATCAACACACCTATACAGAACTGTCAAGTATATATACATTATTTATGCAGTAGTAAAACCTCACATGGGTAAGTATGTTTGAGTGTGTGTTGAGATGGAACAATATAGCTCTGTTATTTTTCTAGGCAGCTGCAGACTATTTTTACATCTCAAAAAGAAGAGGTGGTGTGTTTGCCATGGAGTAACCTCAAATCCTTTGTGGTTGCATTTTTGCGTACACTATTGTGTGTAAGGTTTGTCATTTTGAATTTAAAAAATTAATATATGTATCTTAATAATTATCCCCATAAAAAAAATAATTACATAATTGCCACTAATGGAGCAGAAGAAAAAGACGCTTAAAAAAAAATCAATTTCCATCATTTCAATAATGCTAAAATAATAGATTTATGTTCTCTTGTCCAGAAAAAGGGAACATTTTTGCTGTGAGAGAGAGCAAATGCTCCTCAGTAAGACCACCTTTCTAACATTTCTGCAATATTGTGATCTACAGCAAAGCACTCAGTATGTTTACACATATAGCCTGTATTTTGCAGGAAACTTTAAACCAATATGGCATAACTCTAAAGGAATACAAGACAAAAGAAGAGAAGGGAAAATTTTGCCCTCAGTTCAGAACAACAAAATGGTTTATCATGAAGCAGCTGACAGAAAAGAAGCCATGCCAACAAGCTTAGTTGGCTTAGATTTTGTTCTCCCTCCTCATGCAACACATACATCATCCAGTGACTGCATATCAGAGGAGCATGTAGAGTCTTTTTTTGTGTATTTTCCCTGCCTGTCCTTGTTGTCCCTTCAGTGCTTCCTGGAAAAGATTACATTTGCAGACTTTTTTTTTTTTTTTTTTTTTTGGTGCCACACCAGCCTTTCTCCCATAGTGTTCCAAACATTTAAAGCACAATACTAAACATGCCCTGTTGTCAGCTTGTATTAGCTGAATCTCTCAAAATTAACAATTTACTGCTATGGACTACTGGAGTTAACTCTTAGCTCTAGTACCACACAGAGATACTGTTTCTTAAATGTTTGCAGCCTGAATTTTACTGATAATCCTTTAGGGAGTGAACAACAGTGGCATAAACTGAAGGTTGTCCGTGCTTATTCAGCATGAGAATGAACGTGAAAGCAATGGGGGAGGGAGAGCTACCCAGAAAGAAGCAGCAGACAAACACACCACTAAAGGGTGTAATAAGAACAAAAAAATGGGAGGGCAAAAAAAGGAAGGAAGATGTGAGTGGATTTTTTTCTAATTTTGGAGTAGAAATGACTCTTTAAGAAGCTAAAAGACAGGGTATCAGAAAAGACTGCTGAGAAATTTAAATTAGTACTATACCATATTCTAGTCAGTAGTAATTGAAAATCCTTCTTTTCCTCTAGCATATTACTGTTAAAAGACTGTAAATTGGTTTTTGGTCCTTGCAATCATTTAATTATATTCCAACGATAACTGAGGTGTATGGTTTTGACTTTCATACTCCATATGCTTGTGTATATATGTATGTACTACAGCCCATTGAGCTGCAGCTACAAGTGAGTTGCTGCTGACAGCGTCACAGACTCAGGTGCTTCTTTGGCTGATTAAATCCACTTAAATATGTTATTAAATCCAAGTTACAGTTAAAAATTGTGTGCTGTAGATAAACACAGATCTGACTGCAGTTTGGTTGTTGGTGGTTTGGGCTTTTTCATTTTTTAATCAATTTACATAATTTAATTGACTCACAATATCTACTTGGATATGCAGCATACAGAATATTTTTATTTCTTCTTTTTGGGTGATGCTACATGCTCCTGTCACCTAGCTATTGTTACCTAAAAGAGTAGTTTTCTTGTTACTGATTTGAGGTGTAATGTATTTCAGGATTCTTTCTTTGATATACTTGGGCTCTGATCAAATACAACAAAATTAAGAAGGTTCTGTAAACTTGTTTCTGCTCAAAGTACTTTTGTGCGAAGGTCCTTGTACGTGGATTCGGTTCCAATTGCTTTGGTGGCTCTGACTAGGTACCAGCTCTTCAGGATTACCTGAAAGCTATTCAGCCCTGCTCAGAAGGTACATAGACAGCTCCTTGATCTGCTACCTGCAGGTAACAACTTTTAAATGACTGTTATAGATTATACAAAATTATTATTTGATATTAATTTTTATGTCCAGGCAAAATTTGTTAATAACTATTAAAATTGTTTATTAGCATTAAATCTCATGAGAAAAGTTAATTTACAAGGTTCAAACACATGGTTGGGATATCCGTATGCAGGGAAGACAGGCAATTTAAAACAATTAAGAAAACTAGCAAAAATATAAACAATTTAAAGAGTTGGAAACATAATCTTGCAGTCAATATGCTGCCTGCCCTTTAGGGAGACCCAAGAGGCTCCTTTCTGCTAAGGCAGAAGGCACAATAGAATTTAGTTACAAAATTAGAACTTTAATTACAAAGAGGCTTTATAGAGTATTTACTCAGAAAATAGTATCTGAGTTTCCAGGGCTGCATTATAGTATCAGACAGTACCCAAAGCACATGCTGTCAGTGGTTTCAAAGCCTTTGGAGGCTTTTGGAGTTTCCCCATCACTCTTCTCTCAGAAAGCTGGGGGTCTAGCCCAGTCTCTGACCTGGTCTTGACTCCTTCCAGAACAGACAGTGTGCAGGCAGACACAATGTCTTGCTGGTGGCTAATTCGCACCACACTTAATGCCTTCTCCCTGTTAAACTTGAGGCACAGCAAAGTTTCCAGGTGGATAAGCTCAAAGCATCAAATCAGAGCTAGTCTGGAGCATGAGGCACAGCACAACAGCAGAGAGCACGAGGCAAAGAGAGAGAAAATTTTGGCAGGACAAAGGGCCATGAGGTAGAGCTGAGAGCGCATTCTTGCAGCTTAGCTCATATTTTTTATCAACTGCCTGAGTGTATGTGGCTCATTTGGCCACAGAGCTTCACCAATTAGAATGGCACTTTGCCAGAATCGACCAGATTAGGTGAAATGTACATATTAGGAGGAAGTTCTTCCCAAAGTGAGTGATTTTCCATTGGAATGGGCTGCTCAGGGAGGTGGTGGAGTCAGCATCCCTGGAGGCATTCAGGAAAAGACTGGATGGAGCACTTAGTGCCATAGTCTAGTTGATTAGATAGGGCTGGGTGATAGGTTGGACTGGATGATCTTGGAGGTCTCTTCCAACCTGGTTGATTCTATGATTCTATTACTTTAAGTCAGGAGCTTGCTTTCCCTTATTTGGGAAAACACAGGCCATGCATAAACAAATGTATGCACCCTGTTTACCACTGCAAAGTAGAACAAGTCTGGGTAAGTGTTGGACCCTCAGACCGGGTGTCTCCAAGCCTTTTGTCTTCTCTCCCACACTTTATTCCCAACCCCAGCAGAGGAAAGGAGACCATGGGATCATGCCTTAGCAAGCCAGGACATGTGTTAGGCCTATATTGGCCTTCCATAACAATGACTTATTTGGAATTTTTATCCTTGAACTGAAACTAGTTGGCTGAGGCCAATGGTATGAGGTTTAACAAGGCCAAGTGCAGGGTCCTACACTTTGGCCACAATAACCTCATGCAGCGCTACAGACTGGGGGATGAGTGACTGGAAAGCAGCCTGGCAGAGAGGGACCTGGGAGTGCTGGTGGACAGATGGCTGAATGTGAGTCAGCAGTGTGCCCAGATGGTACAGAAGGTCAATGGCATCTTGGCTTGTATCAGGAATAGTGTGGCCAGCAGGACTAGGGATGGAATTCTGCCCCTGTACCTGGCACTGAAGAGGCCTCAGCTTGAGTACTGTGTGCAGTTCAGGGCCTCTCACTTCAAAAAAGATAGTGATGTGCTAGAGCAGGTCCAGAGCAGAGCAATGAGACTGGTGAAGGGACTGGAGGTGAAGTCCTATGAGAAAAGGCTGGGGGAGCTGGGGTTGTTTAGCTTGGATAAGGGGAGACATGGGGAGGACCTTATCACACTCTACAATGTCCTGAAGTGATATTTCAGTAAGGTAGAGATTGGGCTCTTTTCCCAAGCAACTTGTGACAAGGTGAGAGGGCATGGCCAGAACCTGCACCAGGGGAGGTTTAGGTTGGATGTTAGGAATCACTGCCTTATGGAAAGGGTAATTAGGCATTGGAATGGACTGCCCAGGAAGGTGGTAGAAGTACCATCTATGGTGGTATTTAAGGAAATATTAGATGTGGCACTTAGTGGCATGGTCTAATTGATGTGGTGGTGTTAGGTCATAGGCTGGACTAGATGATCTCTGAGGTCTATTCCATCCTCAATAATTCTGTGATTCAATATTATAGCATGAACTCAATTTTGATGTTTCTTCTAAGATAAGCAATCTCTTAATAGCAGACACAGAAATTTGATGTTTCACAAGAGACAGTTTTGGAATACAGTGTATGCCTTTGGAATCTGTATCCAACCAGCTTTTAGTAACTACATGTTCCTCAGAGTAATCCAGGTATTTAGGCTACATCTTGACTATGGCTGGTACAGTTTTAGGAAAAAATGCAGAAACCTGATGGGTTGGCTTCACTCTTACCAGCTGCTGTGCCACCCTAGAGGGCTACCTGCCAGCTGAATCTAGGCAGGAGCAGGCAGCAATCTGGCATCCTTTGAGCACAGCATTCCCCCATTCCAAAGACAAGAAGAGGTGGAGTGTGAATAGCAGTCACCTCCTGTGGATTTTGTGCCACTCATGAATACATACCTAAAAACTAATAATAGTAATATGTAAAGGCATGTTATGTCAGTTTTTCTGCTCTTTCACTAGCTGTTGTTGCAGAAACTCTCTTAGACAAAGAATTTATTTATAAATGAATGCAAATCAAAACTACAGAGTTTAAAATTAAATCCAGACAAAATGAAGAAAATGTTTAGAGACAGCTTCATTGTCGTTTCTGTGCTGGAACAAACAATTTATTTTAAATGTTTCTGTAAGCTATTCCTTTGTTCTGGATGGAAAATTTCTTTGTAAATTAACCCCACAAAATTCTGGAGTAAACCCAGTGGTAGTTTTTGCATCCAGCAAGTAGATAGGCTGACTCTTTCCTTCCCTTTCCCTCATGTCAGCGCTCTTGTATAGATAGCATTGATGGAAATCTCCATTTTGTTTTCCATGCTGCTTATTAACATCAACCATAATGGGCTGGAGCCTTGTAATGGATGGAGATAATGATAATTTTCAGGGAGCTGGGAAGAAGATTATTTGATTTTTTTTCTTATTTCAGAGTCAATCACTGTGTACTGATGACTATCGTTAGTTGACTCTGCAAATGCCAACATCTCTAGATGTTCCCAGCACTTCACAGCTGATGGTGTTATCTTGTGTAACTCCTTCTACCAGTTGCGCCTTTGCTTCTAAAAGTTGCAAAAGCGTCTTATAGGTGTCTTGTATAAGTGATTAAAGCACCACTTTAAGAACACTATTGATTGGAAACATTTAGGTATTTGGCTCACTCACCCTTTAAAAGCCAAGGGATAGAGATCTTGAAATAGAGGCATGATGTTAGATACATTTATTTTTAAAATTATGATGGAGAATGTTGAACAGGAACTGGGGAGGCTGCCAAATCCAGTTGGGAAGAATACTATGGGGAAAAGGAAGGGTATTAAAAGGGAGGGGAAGAGGCTGAGTAAAAGCTATAAATTTTTCATCATAAGGGATCATTCTAGCAAGGCTGACTCAGGGCTTCTCAACAATGCAGGCAAAAATAAATCTTGCCTTTAACCCACTGCTGTCAAGTAGAGCTTTGACAGAGTGCTGGCTGAGGAGCAAAGAAAATTTTTCTTTTCAATGTTATGCTGGCTGTGCCAATAGCCATTAGGTAGGCAAAAGGCATAAGTGTAAAACCTCCTCCTGCAGGTAGAAAATTAAAAATAAGAGTTACATCCTGCCTGCAGTATCTGTTACTACCACTGGCTCTAACCTCTCCTTTTGACTAACACCTGCACTAGGTTTCCAGGATGGTGTCATAGCCTAGTAATTCAGCTGACCCACATCTCTTCTTGCTACAGAAAAGGAGTGATGGCCTATGCAAGCTTTTGCTATTCCAATTCTGTCTTGATGCAAATAATAGATAATTTTAATAGAATCATAGAATAGCTTGAAGGAGCAGACCCTAAAGAACATCTGGTTCCAACCCTTCTGCCATGGGCAAGGTAACCTCCTACTAGACCAGCCTGCTCAAAGCCCTATCCAGCCTGCTCTTAAGCACTTCCAGAGATGAGGCATCCACAGCTTCTCTGGGCAACATGTTCCCCATCCTTATAGTAAAGAACTTCTGCTGAATGTCTAATCTAAATCTACTCTGCTGTAGTTTAAAACCATTGTCCCTTGTCTTATCACCACATGCCTTTATAAAAAGTTCCCCTCCAGCTTTCCTGTAGGCCCCTTTCAGGTAGTGGAAGGTCACTACAAGGTGTCCCGGGAGCCATCTCTTCTCAAGGCTGAACAACCCCAACTCTCTCAGGCTGTCTTCATTGGAGAGGTGCTCCAACATTGATCATCTTCATGGGCCTCTTCTGGACCTGCTCTACCTGGTCCATGTCCTTTCTGTGGTGAGGACTCCAGAGCTGGGAACTCTAAGTGAAGTCTTACCAGAACAGAATAGAGTGACAGCACTACTTCTCTCGATCTGCTGGCCATGCTTCTTTTGATGCAGCCCAGTACATGATTTGCTTTCTGGTCTGCAAGTGCACATTTCTGACTCAGGTTCTCATCCACCAGTATCCTCAAGGTTTTTTTCTGCCAGACTGCGCTCTATCTCATCATCTCCCAGTCTGTATCAGTACTGAGGATTACTCCTACCCAGATGCAGGACCTTGCACTTGGCCTTACTGAACCTCTTGAGGTTCACCAGGGCCCACTTCTCCATCTTGTGTAGGTCCCCCTGGATGGCATCCTATTTCTCAGTCAAGTCAACCACACCACTTGGTTTAGTAGGATCAGCAAACTTGCTGAGGGTGCACTTAATCTCATAGTCTCTATCATTGATGAAGATATTGAACAGCACTGGTCTCAGTATGGACCATGTGCTTTAACATAATTTCTAGGAGGATCTGTTCCATAATCTTCCAGTCACTGAGGACTACACCTGACTGCCAGGATTTGCCAAATATCACAGAGAGTGGCTTTGCAGCTGCATCAGCTGATTCCTTCAGTACTCTGGGATGCATCTCATCAGATTTATGTATGTTTGAGTTATTGATATATTAAATATTATATTTACATATAATATAAATATTAAAGTCATACATAAAAAATACTGTTGGTTTAGAATTTACATTCCAAGTCCTGTGTAAATAACTAAAATAATGTTAAATCCTGTTCTATTTTGCCTGGGACCTCTACTTTGTCATATTGTTCATGTACCTCAGAAGTGATCTTGCTTGGGTTTACACAATCTATGTTAATGATTTCATTCACCCTTTATGCTCAGTGGATGTGTAAGAGTTAATGGAACAACAGTGTAGAGCAGAAGACGTACAAACTGCAGATATCCATAAGAAATGAGAAGCTGTAAATCTGGTGATTAAAAACATTTAACCTTTTTTTTAACTGGGCTTCAGCAGTAGGCTCATTTTAATCCTTGGCTGTTGCTGGAAGCTAATGGATTAATTCAGAACACACTGATTTTAATGGCTTTGTGGAGATTGTGGGCAAAATGCTAGTATTCCTTATCCTTGTTGCTGTATTGAGAATCGGGTTTGACTGAATACCATTATTCTTATGATTCAGTTTATAACAGAAAAAGAAGGAAATTGTTTTGTAAGTTGCAGCAGTGCTTTCTTCATATGCACCTTGTGTTAAGATAATTAAAATAGCATTTGATTAAACATATTAGGTGTTGCTCTGCCAAGATGTTAATGCAAAAAAAGAGCTAACAAATAAAATGAGATCTGGAAATTCTACATTGATTTTAGTTGTAAATTTGGTTTACACACACATTTGCTATGAAGCAAAGTCAGCAGAAGACTGAACTATCACATAAATCTTTTACTAGCTGGAAAACACAAAGCATGTCAGTAGGGTTAATGTTGTGGCCCCTTGCCCCTTCCTAACTCCAATGAAGTGTGTCAAATAAAGATATTTTACTTGAGTTCTGGATTAAAAAAAAAAAAAAAAAAAAAAAAAAAAAAAAAAAANTATTTTCTGCATTAAGTATTTGGGCTAGTGTCTTTGGATAATAACATTGCATATAGTGGAGCTAGTTTAAAAAATAGTCTGAGGAATAGTCCTGCATTTAATACCTTCTTTTTAAAGTGCTACAAATCTTGAAGGTAAAATGTTTTAAAGCATATTGATTTCTGGAGGGAAAAATAAACAAAAGCTATTTTAATGGCTTTTTGAGGCATCCAGCCTTTGGAAGGTCTATTGAACAAGGACCTTTTTTTCACCCACCTTTGTAATGGACGACAGCTGCTAATCTAAATTTATCAAGATATGAAACATTGATCATGACCCATGAAATGTTTTATCCAACTGAAAGTACTTTGTATACACAGAGTGGCTTTTATTTGTTCCTCAAAGGGACTGTTTGTAGACTTTCTTAAAAGTCCTTGAGCTGATCATTGTGTTAGTGAAGGGGACTTGCAGGTAATGACTTCTGTTTCTACATTACTCAGTAACAGAAAGCAGAAAGCGCTGTTACTTCCTATGTTTGAAAACCTGATTTCCAGAATATGCCAGATTCTAGGGAATTTTTATAAGAGAAAATCAAATAATGTTTTTATACATTTGAAATAGTCAGCACTTAATGAACTATTAGCTTAATTGTCAGTGAAAACTTCACAGGCTGCACTAGAGTTACTTCTTCGCTAACTTCCAGTGGTGAAATTCAGATCTAGTATGACTGTCATCCTAATTCTTTATTGCAGCAGGTTTAATCCTGACCATTTAGTTGCCGAGCATGAACTTAGAATCATACCTTTTGTCTTTTGTTTTGCATTCAAGTACAGGCAAGCTTTCTAAGATTTATCTGTCTCATCTAACTCACAAATTTATGACTCTTATATGTGGATAGTGTTTAGGTTTTTTCACCTAAAATTGTGAGGAAATGAAGGAGATGGCAGGAATGCTGGAGGTTATGACCCTCTCCCAACACTGACTACTGTTTGTTTGTTTGTTCTTTGGTTTTGTGGGGGTTTTTTTTGTTTGTTTGTTTGTTTGTTTTTTCTTGAATTTAATAGAATCATAGAATAGCTTGAGTTGGAAGGGGCCTTAAAGAACATCTAGTTCCAACCCCCTGCCATGAGCAGGGAATACACTCCACTAGACCAGGTTGCTGAAAGCCTCATCCAGGCAGGTCTTAAACACTTGCAGCAATGAGGCATCCCCAACTTCTCTGAGCCTTGCATTCCAGTGTCTCACCACCCTCACAGTAAAAAACTTCCTCCTAATATCTAATCTAAATCTATATTGCTGTAATTTAGAACCATTGCCCCTTGTTCTATCACCATATGACCTTACAAAAAGTTTCTCTCTAGCTTTCCTGTAGGTCATCTTCAGATACTGTAAAGCTGCTATAAGGTGTCCCCAGAGCCTTCTTTTCTTCACTCTCAGCAGACCCAACTCCCTCAGCCTGTCCTCAGAGGAGAGGTGCTCCAGTCCTCCCCTGGACCCTGTTGACCCTCTCCCACAAATCCATGTTTCTTGTGTTAGCTCCAGAGGTGGATCAGTACTCCAGGTGGGATCTTACAAGAATGGAGTAAAGAAGGAGAATCACCTCTCTTGACCTGATGGCAATGCATCTTTCAGTGCAGCCTAGGATACAGTTAGCCTTCTGTACTGCCAGCGCACATTGCCAGTTCGTGTCAGGTACCTCATCAATCAGCACCCACAAGTCCTACTCTGCAGGCCTGCTCTCAGTCCAGTCATCACCTAGCCTGTATTTGCACTTGAGATTGCCCTTTGCACTTTGCCTTTTTGAACTTCATGAAGTTTCACCTCAAATATCTTCAACTTTGATTTTCAGCAGATACAAATCTCTAATTCTCCTCTGCAGAAGTAACCCAAAGATAAGGTGACCCAGCAGGAAATTCTAATCTCACTTAAATGATAAAAATTTTGACTGAGCAAGATGTCAGGCTGGTCAGGATCCAAAGTGCTAACACTGTTTGCCTGTATCTGACTTGCAGAGAACCCAGAAGTAATTTTATATAACTGCAGAGATTTGACTCTGTTTTCTCTGTCTCTGTGTGTGTGTATGTCTGAACACCTGGGTATATGCTGTCTTATGAAGAACTAGTTTTCATTTATTCACATTTCTGGAGATTTTTGAATGGGTAAAGTTTTTTTCCAGGGCCTGGTGATTTTCTGCTCTTTATGAATCATTTGTCAGAATCAACAGGAATATTAAATACCTTGGCTCTTCCTTCATGTCTGCTAAATAGTACCTTTCAGAGATGATTTACCACATAGATAAGATGAAGGTGTAAATTGCTAACTGAGAAACCAAAAAGTCTGTTTTTCTATTTGAAATGAGAGCAATTGCCACTTGGATATTGCTAGTTACTGGTGCTGTATTTATGGCTGCTTTTAAGCAAGAGCATAAAAGCAGTCACCTTGATACATGTTTTCATTTATCCTCAGTTTCAATATTATGATAATTGCTTCTTAAGTTTCATGACCCTACCATTCTCTTGTGATGATGAGTCCTGCTACATGATGCACCTTTGTGAATAAAGTTACAGGAGCTCATCAAAAGGAGAGGGATGGGCTGTGTCAGTACTGCTGTTCTCTGTGAGCACGTGAACCTAATGCTTTGTGATATATGTAGGTGTTTTGGGATTTTAAGTCTGGGCATTATTGACCTCAAACCACTAAAGCCTCGATTCACCTAGGTCATCTAACTGTGATATCACCTCACATCTCAATCAACTAAAACTAAATTGACATGGTTCACAGAAGCAATGGTTGTGTTCTCCCTCGTGCTCTCTGCCAGGCATTCGTTCCACTTCCCTTGAGCCAGCATTAATGTTTGTGATGCTAGATGGCCAGTCAGCTCAATGAATGGTTCAGACTAGCTCTGATAAACAAACCCGAATTTTTGAAAAAGTTAAAAACATAAATTAATTATCAGCTTATCTCCTATTGACTTAAGTTTTATGAAATAGCTTCGTTTCTTTATTAATAAAGTTGGGACTGTGTTTTGTTGTATGTTTGCTGGTAGAAAAATCACAATGCATTAGAAACTGCAGATGCTGTTTGCCTTTAACACATTTCTGTGAAGCAGAGGTAACTCAAGTAATTTAGGCCTAATGATCTAAAGCATGGATAAGTGTATCTTAGAAGATATATATATATGTGTTTACAAACACAAGTATGCACATTCTAATGCTGTAAGAGTATGGAACAAGGTTTATATTTAGCTTTAGATAAAATTATTAGGTAAAACTTGAAGAAATGCAAGGCTCTTCTTAGAAAACTAGGCTAGAAGAAACATAGAATAATCACCTGAAGATGCTGGCAAGTTTTGTAGGACTTTTCCTGTTAGCATAACTTCAACTTTTAGGGGACACTCATTAATCATCGTTTTTCTAGAGCAGGTGGAAGCTGTAGCTAAAAGGTGCAGATGGGAGGAAAAAAAGTTTCTAGAAACAACATAAAGCTTGAGGGCTTACATTCATCCAAATATTTATCAGTGATTTTGCAGCCCCAAGACTGTTCACAGTCTCCATAAACAATCCCATATATTGAAAGAATTCAAACATCCTGTAAATTTACTTCTTTTTTTTTGTGAGACAGTCCAGGGATACCAGCTAATTAAACTTTGAAGCCACTGCCTCCTGGTTGATTTCATCCAAGCAGATCAAGTAGAATGTTTAGTTTGTGCCAGCACTAGGGAAAGGGGTCAGGGGACAGGGAAAGCTGAAATGTGTTAGCTAATCACAACCTCCCGTCAGCCCCTTTTTCTAAACTAAGTAAAACCTCAGTGGGTGAAGAATAAAGCAATCACACCAAATCCATCAGATCCTGCAGATGTATCAGTGGCACCTAGCTGTCAGCAGTATCAGAGACTGTTGATAACATTAACATGGACACCTGACCTTTGTCCACAGTTGATAGAAATCTTTGATCAAGGGTACAAGTGTTGTACTGTACTGATTCATGTGTGAAATGGTAAAAAACCCTGAAATGGTAAAAAAGCCACCCAAAGAGCACAACCCAACCACATAGAGGTATCTGAAGTTGTCATAAATATAATGCTATGCAAATGTGTTCAATATAACTTACCTCAGGTTAGGGCACGTTCTAAAGGAATTCAGATAATCATATTTTTGCCTGAGCTGATTTTCCCAGTGAAAATTCAAATACAGTTCAACTTTTAACTCTTCTTAAATATCCTGATAATATGCTAAACTGCCTTTGAAATTCTTGATTCTTCTTTTTTTTCTGCATTAAAATAATATTTCCTGGTTGTAATTCTTTAGTGTTTGATTAAATATTCAGTTCAGGCTTCCAGATTTTCTTCTTGATTCATATGCAAAACATTTCTCTCTTAACTATGTGTTGAAAAAAGTATATGATTGAGCATGTTCATTGAAAGTTAGTATTTTGATTACTCTGCATTTGAAGAATATGTGTGAATTGATAGTGAAATGTGAAGAATCTGAGGAATTTTATTTATGTCATATCTGATATAGGTAGTAGCAGCTGCAGGTGAGGTAACTGGGTTTTTCCATAACAAGCAGTTAAAAGTTCTAAAATAGAGTTTTGCATGCTTAGGAAAAAAAAATAACTTTTTTAATGATCTAAAATTATATATTTATATTACATATGTGTAATATTTTACTCCCCAACCCCCAATGAAACAAAGGAGACATTGATTGATATTCTGAGACTCTGCAATTTGGAATGCATTATTTACTAGAATTAATTGCCTGGACTTGATTATCAAAAATACCCATTTACAGTATATTCTCAGTGTCTATCATGATAAACTACTCATATTGTGAATTTAATATTAAAATCATCACATCCCAGGCACTAAATTCGATGTTCCTTGTATTTTACCATGAATTCCACAAGAGGGCAACATGTACCAGGCATTTAACTACAGCAAGCTTGCTATAACCTTTCATTATTCAGCAGACTTGGACGAAGTTCAGGGATTTTGTATTTAGCATTGTTCTGTATTAATTTGAACGGTTATCTAAACCTTGCATAGGATTGATTTTTATTAGCATCTATCAATATTTTACATGGTACTGAACACGGGCATTGTAGTGTGTAAGTAAGCGTGTAACTTACTTACAATCAAGGCGTAATATATATTTCATTTAGCTCCTGGACTGTCTTAACACAATCATTGTTGTATTAGAAATTCCTTCATGGCTAATGGAGGCCTACACTGTGTGTCAGAAGGTCACACATTAGCAAAGCATATGCTAATTATTTGTGTTGAAGTAGGTTAATGAAAATATTGGGCTGTTTCTTGTAGGAAAAAGAAAACCAATACCATATGACACAACTGAAGGATACTTTACAGAGTATGTATTAAAAAAAAAAAAAAAAAAAAAGTAAAGGTGGAAATGCAGTTACCATCTGAATAGTCCTCTTGCATTCCTTACTAGGGCAGGAGCCTGCATTTCTTACACTTACTGGATAGGATTTTTCCCTGTAAGTAGTCATAGATAAGTCAATTACATTCTTAATAGAATAAGGGTGATCCAAACTGATCCAGAACAATTAAATCTGTCCTGAGAGACACTGGCATCTTGTCAATTGCTTTGGCATAAAATTCATCTACAGAAACTGACATCTAAGGGCTGAGCATTTTTTATTTCTCTACTTCCAAAGAATTAAGAACTTCTCAATTTCTGGCCTGAACATCTTCATACAGTCTAACCTTTATTTTAGAGGAATTTATGCATTGATATTTCAGTGTCAAAATGGGCAGTACTGTTAGGTTATACAGTATGGTCATAAAAACCTGACCAATGCAATAGGATGCTAAAACTCTGGGAATTTTTTTTTTTTTAATATGTGTGAATTACTTAATTTTTCACATGCTTGTCTCTTCAGCCTGACTATGTGATGAGCAATTTTTTTGTAGCTTACAGAATGTCTGACACTATATATCAGTACTTTTGATTAGAGATAGCCATCATTGCCTTCACAGAGCACTCAGATGGACTTCTTTCTTTATATTTAGTCTCACTGAAACGGTCAAAACTTTAGTGGAAAAATTAATACTACCTGTCCAAAGTCTCCAGAGACAGCTGATAAAGAATATTGCATGTGATCTTTCATTTTGCTCTGAGTAATGCTTAATAGAACAAAAATAATAAACTATGCAGTATTCAGTGTGCTAGGAACTCACTGCTTTAAGTCAACCATTTGCTAAAACAGCATATGCATGTGGAGAGTGAATAATACAATACGGGCATGACTAACTGTAGTATACCTATTTTGCTGTATTTTGATGTCTAAGATTTTCTTTTTCTGTTTAAGTGTTATTTTTCCTTTGCCTTCTGAAATAGTGCAGATCAGAGGCATTCAAGATTGTCTCAAGTAGCCAGTGCCTGCTTTTATAGTTTGGCAGCTTGCTCAGCAATTGTATGGTTGTTTTCAGCAAAAAAATGGGAGTTCTTCTGTCCTTAGATCTTCCGGATGCACCTCAACACAATAAAAGACTCCTCTACTTGCTTGTCCTTTTCCATGTGAACAAGTTCTTGATCGTACTGCTTGTCCCATCACCGTTCATCAATAGGTTCTCAAACAAAACAAAAATCATTAGTTTGCCTCTATGCTTTTATTAAGAATCCAGCTTCATTTCTTCAGTATTGTCTTTTGTTTCTATTGTAATTATCTTTTATACAATAATGGATTAAGTCAATGTGATCTTCATTTGTGTTTTCTCCGTAAGATGTTATTCCAGATGCAAATGTTGTCCTGTGCTTCTAACAAAATCAGGTTAGCTTTATTTCCTAGCTTTTACCATTGATGCCCCTGATCACCTCTAAACAAATTCTACCATCATGTTTAAAGTAAGGTGATGTGGGAAAACATTATTAGGTTTGGTTTATTCTTGCTTACAAAGTTTTTGAACTCAGAACGTATAATTTTCACCACTGATAGAGAAAGTATTTCTCTCAGTCCCTGTAAGACAGAGTTAATTTAATTTTTCCACACATAGTTCTTTCTATTTCAAGTTCCATTTTGAGTAAGCACTGAAATCAGGAACACTCTCCCTTTGTTTGGCATTGTGAAAGCTGCCAGTCAATGAAGATGATGGTCTTCCCAGGATAAGAATGTGAAGGCAAATGTCTGCTGATACACTGATACTACTGTGTATTTCCCATTGACAGACTGTCACGATATGTGGTTCATGAGGAAATATCTTGTAGAAAGTGGCTGGATGTATTTCATGTCATACTTTAGTTCATACTGGGGGGTTGGGGGGGTGGAGCACTGCTTCTGTGTCCTGCAATGTGCACTCAGCTCTCAGTGCATCACTATAACCCTTTCAAAGTTATGAATAGCCTGCAATATATATTGCTGCACTAGGAAAGAATACGATCCTTTTCTTATCTGAGAAACCTTTCCTGATGGCAGGTCAGGGGTGTCCCAAGAGTAATGCAATCTCCTCTGGAAATTTCAAAGAACATGATGATTATCTGCAATTGACTGAGGACATCTGTGCTGGCATACTGACACCCTACCTAATTGATTATCCCAGATTTGCACAGCTACATTCAAAACCAGGGCCCCAGCTGAACAGATGCCATGGCTAACACCCCCTCGCATTTCATCAAAAAGTTCCACAAGTGGTTTGTTGTCTCTCAAAGATGGGAAGATCTATGTTTACCAATTGTATTTTATCAGATTTTTCTTTCTGTGTCTGGGAAAATCTTTATACAATGCAAGTGAGTAACTCAGAGGTATAAATAATTGGTTATTGATAATACTTGTGGCAAAACTGTACTTGCCTCTGGCTATGAGGTGGCAATATTAAAATGCACCTTTATCCTGTAACTTACAAGGTGTTGAGGGTTCTGAGGGCAGTGCCTGGAAAGGTCCCTTGGCTGTTCCGCCAGGGACTTTGTTTCTTCAGTCCTCTGGAAAAATTAAGATATTTGGTAAAACTTAATATTAGGTGATCATTTCTATGTTTTTCAGTAGAATGGTCATTTTTACTTCGATCAGTGTAGAAGTAATTCTGCCTTTTAGTTTCTGCAGTTGACCACATGCTCTGATTTTTATATAAAACGTTGAAGCAAAGTATCATAGCTTTTAGTAAGTCTAGTCCCTCTCTATTGCTGACAGATGTTTATCATCACTTTTGCCAGTACTGAAAATGCCATCAGTCCTTAATATAACATATGGGGTACTTTTCAACATATTTTCTATAGTAATCCATCCAGCAGATGAAAATTAAGAATGAGTGTGTATTGCGGCACATTTCTTAAAAGTCTGCTAGTACATAAGTGGGAAGTCCATCATAATAAATTATCTGTCTTTCAGTAGCAGGACATGCTTCTGTGAAAAGGAATGACACTTAATCAGTTGTATGTTTATGATTTCTGCAAATAGAGATCATGTAGTTACGACCATTACAGAACATGTCTGTTAAAAGTGAATTGAAAATACGGAGTGAAAAATTGAATCCATTCTTCCCTGAGTTATCTAACAGACTTTTAATTTTGATGACTAAACAAAAGATTGATCTACTTTTGGGTTGGCTAAATATAATTTCTTCATCTGTGACATCTTTATATGTGCTTTCTGTGAAACTGATTGAGTGGACATCCACAGCATAGCAGGAGTTTTTATTTTATACTTCACTACGGGCTAAATTGAGGTTTACAGGTGATTTTTGCTTAATGTACTCTCACTTTCTGTCCTGATTATCAGAAATAGGGATGTCCTTCATGTGATACAAAACCCACCATCCCTGTGTAATCTCTAGTTAATAGAAAGTGAGTTTTTTTGGATTATTTCTGTATTTGCAATCAGGTCACTGCAGTGTAGATCTTTTTCATTCATTGATCACAGCTTCTGAGCTATCTGCACCTATTTCTACCTGTAGATTGACTACATCATTACTTGCTAAAAATCCATTGTGCTGCCTCCCTTTTACTAATGGGTAAGAGCTAAAAATTAAAAGAATTTTCAGTGGCCTTCTTTCCCTTGCAGTAAAATATACTATGAGAAGTCTACCCACTTTGGATGTTTGATAGGTAATAAGTTTAGGTTGATCTGCTTTGAAAATAAAAATTAGTGCATAGAAATGACCACAATAGCAAAACAGAAGATTCTTACAACTATTTTAAGATTTAGTTTCAATTTTCGTGCTTTGTACTAGATAAAATTATAGTTTGACAGACATGATCTCAGGTTTTCTCCTTATTGGTATCTCAAGTAAATTGCTTTTGCAGCATGTTTTCTAGAACACTTTCTATACTGAGCAACGCTTAGTTAATGGTTTAGTTCCAGGCATTTATTTTGTTTTAGGCTTTCTCATTGATTAGGAAATTTTTATGTTCAGCAATTACTTTTGACATTGGCATGTGATGATTTAAAGGACCTTGGAGGAACAAGAATGGAAATTCCCTTCAAAAGATGGCCCCTCAGGAATTTGTGACCTTCTTCAGTTGCATTGAAAGAGAATGGGAAGGAAACTCCCACTTGTAAAACAGAAAATAAAAAGTTAGAGCATGACTTTGTGCTAAGTCACTTTGGAAAATGTGGTAAATACTCTACTAACCATTTTACTGCACTGCTTCTGATCCAAAATGTCTTCCAACCACTTACATTACAAAAATGTTTAAGTATTTTTGCCTAGAAAACAAACAAGGATTTTTCTATGCCGATAGAATTAACTGTTTGTAGCATTTCAGATTAAAATAAATTTTGTTCAGTTTTTAATTCCTTGAAGCCCCTAATTGTTGACTTCAGTGCTGTGGAACTCAGCAGCTAATGTCCCTACTCCAAAATCAGCTTGGTATTATCTTCAGGAAGTTCTTGTGGTTTGTTCTGTAATAATCAAACAAATAAACCAGATAATTCTATTTCCTTTTCAGTTCTTAATGCATTGAAATGTTTGCAGAAATGGCTAACAACAGGGGAATTCCCTACAAGCTGTGAATTTTCCTCCATTTAGACTTTCACATCCAGGTCAATGCATAGAGAATAAATATATTTCCCATCTTACATGCACGTAGTAAGTACATTGAAAAAGTTATATGGTGCTTAGATACTATGGTAATGCCATAAAAATTGGGTAGACAGGTAAGTCAAATTCCAAGGACAAATCTAAAGGAACAGGTGAAGAAATGATCCAGCTGCTTTGTGCTGCTTTTATACAGCAATGCAGGGATAGACATAGCTTACCATGCTTAGGTGATTGGTGCAACCCAGGACAGAAAGGGGTTGCCAGAGGATTCTTATAAACATGCAAAATAGATGAGAATGAAAAATATGGGTTTATTTGCTGAAGACATGTAGATGACTGAAAAGAGGCAAAAGGGAGTAGGCTATCTCATCAATTTGCTTTAGCTGTCTTTTGCAGTGGTTAGGAGACAGTGATTGTTATTCAGTCTCTCAAAGGAATTCAGCTCATTTTAAGAGAGACAAAATAGTGTGCCATAAAATGGTTTATAAACAATTTTAAATAGTAGAAGATCTACCAGTAATATTTTTTGGTTTACCTGTTGTCACAACATTCATGATAACTGTTAAAGTATTGTTACTTACCTTTCCTGGCTCTTCTGAGAAAGGTGAAATAATAATTGAGTCTCTGTCAGTTTTCACTTACTGTTTAGCACCTATGAGTCCCCGCACAGAGCCAGTCTGAAAAACCTGAAGTATTCTATAAATGTTTGTCTTAAACTACAGTGTGAAGGAAAGGGAATTTCAGCTTCTTCATTTTAGGAAGCTTCTTTCCTCAACCTGCTGGCCAGGGAATTGGAAGAGGGAGATGATTTGTATGGAAGGGGCTGAATTAGTTGGGGCAATTAACAAGGCAAAAATTATAAAATGTGTAGTTATTTTTATTTCCCAAAAGCCCCACCCACAAACTATATACCAACTAGTTAAATTTGGGTTCTAATTTGTTTGGGGAAATCTTCACAAGGATGCCTATTGGCAATTTAGTAATTTAGGAAAATCAAAAAATTGAAAATGTTTAGCCACGAAATTGCCCTGCCCCAATTATAAATAGGCAGCCTGGAGGCCTAGGGAAAGTCTGTTCTACTCAGAGCAGTGGAATAGAATTTGGCTCCTTTGCGGCAGTGTTGGAACTGCTTGGCGCGTTCCCATGAATGGTGGTGGTTTGCAGCAGAGGTAGGTTCTTCCAGCAGGAAGTCAGGGTGTGGTGGTCTGAAAATGGGAACTGCATGCTTTCTCTTCACCCTTCTCCAAGATGTTCTTCAAGGTCCACCTCAGGGTCCCACTAGGCAATGTCCCTTCTGGTAAACTTGAGGCTCTTAAGTTTCCAGCTAGTTCAAGCCCAAAACATCAGGGCTAAGCTGGTCTGAAGCATGAGACAGAGCAGAACACATTGTCCAACCCAAGAGCAGTGAGGCAGAGCGTGTTGTCTGAGCAGAGCGCCAACTGCTTGTAACTTAGCCCAATTTATATTATTTGCTTGAGTGTTATGGCTTCTTTGGCCATTGGGATTCCCCAGTCAGAATGACACTTTGCCAAACTGACCGTATTAGGTGAGGGAGCTGGGGTTGTTTAACCTGGAGAAGAGGAGGCTCAGGGGTGACCTCATTGCTGTCTACAACTACCTAAAGGAAGTTTGTAGCCAGCTGAGGGTTGGTCTCTTCTCCCAAGCAGCCAGCAACAGAACAAGGGGACACAGTCTCAAGTTGTGCCGGGGGAGGTATAGGCTGGATATTAGGAAGAAGTTCTTCACAGAGAGAGTGATTTGCCATTGGAATGGGCTGCCCAGGGAGGTGGTGGAGTCACCATCCCTGGAGGTGTTCAAGACTGGATGGAATGCTTAGTGCCATTTGATAGGGCTTGATGATAGGTTGGACTGGATGATCATGGAGGTGTCTTCTATTCTATTCTATTCTATTCTATTCTATTCTATTCTATTCTATTCTATTCTATTCTATTCTATTCTATTCTATTCTATTCTATTCTATTCTTTGGGCAAGACACTTGCAAGTGAACCTGTGGGGTACCTGTTCATCACTTTGAGATGCCCATAATGGCCCAAGCCTTTGTTTTTCTCCCGCCCTTTCTTCTCCCATCAGCAGAAGGGTGGGGCAATCCAGGGCATATTTTGGGCCTATTAGCCTTCCACGACAGGGGCATGCCACAGAACTAGTCATTCACATTAAGAAGCTTCTCATCTGATGAAAAGGCTGGGGAATACAGATATCCTTGAATCACAGAAAACATCTGGTTGAAAGAAACCTCAAAAATTGTCCAGTTCAACCTTTGGCCCAAAACTGAAGGGTCAACGTTAAACCATGTCCCTAAGCACCAGGTCCACACACTGCTTAAACACCTCCAGAGACAGAAACTTCACCACTGCTCTGAGCAGACCATTCCATTTTCTGATAACACTCTGTGAAGAAGTGTCTCCTAGTATCCATCCAGAACCTCCCCTGGTGCAGCTTGAAACCATTTTCTCTAGTCCTGTTGCTTGTTCCCAAGGAGAAGAGGCTGGCCCACTCCAATGTCCCTTCAGATAGTTGTGGAGAGCAATGAGGTCTCCCCTCAGCCTCATTTTTCCAGACAACAACCTCAGCTCCTTCAGATACTCCTTCTAGGTTATGTTCTCCAGGCCATTCACCAGCTTCATTGCCCTTATCTGAACATGCTCCAGATTTTCAGCATCTTTTCTATAGTGAGAGGCCCAGAACTGAACACAATACTTAAGGCATGGCCTCATCAATGCTGAGTACAGGTGGTTGATCACCTCCCTGTTATCACTGGTCACAGTGTGTTAATACAAGCCAGAATGCCATAGACTCTCTTGGCCACTTAGGCACACTGATAACTCATATTTAATCTACTATCAACCAGAACCCCAAGTCCAACCACACATTCCGAAGTCTGTAGCTTACTATGGGGTTGTTGTGACCCAGGTGGAGGACCTGGCACTTGGCCTTGTTAAGCTTCATACAGTTAGCCATGGCCCATCAGTCTAACTCTCCCAGGTCATGCTGCAAAGCCTCTCTACCCTCTACACTGGTGCAGTTTATTATTCCAACCAGGTGCAAGATTCTGCACTTATTCTTGTTGAATCTCATTCACTTCCTCTGTGCCCAGTACTGCAGTCTGTCCAGGTCTTGCTGTATGGCCGCACAGCCTTCAGCTGTAGCAGCAAAGCCTCCACGTTTGGTATCAGATCATGGAATCATAGAACACTTGGTTTGGGTGGGACCTTAAAGATCATCTAGTTCCAACTACCCCACCATAGGCAGGGACACCTTCCACTAGGCCAGGTTGATCAAGTTCCCATCCAAACTGTCCTTGAACACTTTCAGGGAGGGGGCATCCACAGCTTCCCTGGGCAACATGCTCCAGTCTCTCGCCACACTCACTGTAAAGAATTTCTTGCAAATATCCAGTCTACATCTATCCTCTTCCAGATTATAGCCATTCCCCCTCATCCTATCACTATAAGCCCTTGTAAAATGTCCCTTCCAATCTTTCTTGTAGGCAGTCTTCAGGTACTGGAAAGCTGTTACAAGATCTTTTTTCTCCAGCCCCAACTCTCATAGCCTCAGGTCTTACCTTCGTGACCATGATATTGTCTTTGAAATTACCAAATGCAGTGCTTGAGTGTATGTAGATATTCATACATATTTGATTGAATTTCTTTTGAGTAAGATACAAGCACCTAACTAAATGGATAATCTGGATAGAATGGAAATATTTTAAGGAATTTTTAAAATATCTATTCACAGAATGAATAATTTAAAACTATATGTTCAGCTATATGTATTAAAATGAATCTCAAAGTAGTTTTAATTAATGATTGCTAACTGATAATGTCTTGAGCTTTCTTTAAAACCACTGGTCAGTGAAAAAGCTACTTCAGCAATATTGAACAAAGGATTATCCCAGAGTGTACTGTAAATTGTATTAAGATATCAGAAAGAATTCAACCAAGCAGCAAAGGTTGCTGCATCCTTGATTGTAATCAGTGGGAAGGAAGCAGTAGCTAAGTTTGTATTTTAATTTAGTCAGTCTGTGACAGGAAAAAATCCTGTTAGTCATGCATTGATTTGGAATATTTAAGTGCAGCCTGTGCTGGTTTGGTTGAGAAGTAATCCTGATTTAAATGTTAAGCTTCTGAGACCTAGCTTAATTTAAAGAAGATAAACTGTGGGATTGCATAAGGTATTTGCCACAAAGAACATGCTCTATAGTTGAGATACTACTTCACAGTTTAAAAAGCCAGAAAATTTTGAAATTCTGAATGCCATAAGAATGCTGGGGTTCTGTACGCTTTTTAACATACTCTGTTCATATCTATGTGACAGTTAAGAGTGCCAAGTCTTTGACAATTAATGCAAGTCTTTCTTTCAGTAATGACAGCTTCTGGCTATGGGTCTAGCTTATATTATGCTGTACTTAGAGGAGAATGGTGTAGCTGATGTTCACCTGTGAATGCCACACCTTGAGAGTGCCTGTTCCAGGCAGTGCAGCAGTGCTCTGGAATGCAGGTTTGCTCATTTCTATTCTAGAAAGCAGTTAGTTTTCCTTTCATACTTCTGTTGTTTTTGTTCATCTTACTTAACTGTATAGTAGTGTAGGGTACTCATATGGAGTACTGTATTCACCTCTGGATTCCCTGTTTCAAGAAGGACAGGGAACTGCTTGAAAGTGTACAGCAAAAGCATATGAAAACATTAGGGGACTAGACCATCTCTCTTACGAAGAAAGGCTGAGGGACTTGGGGCTTTTTGTCATAGAGAAGACTGAGGTGGAATCATATCAATGCTTCTAGATATTTAAATGGTAGGTGTTCGGAAGATAGGGCCAGTCTTTTCAGTGGTGCCCAGTGATAGGACAAGAGGTAAGAGGCACAAACTTGAAAATAGGAAATTCCATCTAACCATGAGAAAGAACTTCTTTCCTTTGAGAGTGGTAGAACACTGGAATAGGCTGCCTCTAGAAGTGGTGGAGTCTCAATTTCTGGAGTCATTCAAAACCACCTGAACACCATCCTGTACAGCCCACTCCATGTGAACTGCTCTGGCAGAAGGGCTGAACTAGATGATCTCTGGAACTCCCTTCTGACCTCAACATGTCCTCTCTATTACCAGATCCTAGAGAGAAGAAACCAACCCCAGACTCACTCCAGCCTCCTTTCAGGTAGTTGCAGAGAGTAACTCTTCTCCAGACTAAATAATAAACATATTTGTTCTCTAGATCCTTCACCAGCTTTGTTGCCCTTTTCTGGACCCACTCTAGCACACAGGCTCAACCAAGCCAACTCCATTTTGGTGCTTGCCAGGGAATGAGAGCCCTCCTAAACCCCAGTCTTGTACATACTTCATTCTGAAGACACCTAGGGAGCATGTCTTAGCTGCTGGGGAGGGTGGGATGAGGTTCAGAACATCTGAAGGTGCGATGGAAAGCAGGCTGAGGCACCCTCTGGGGAAGGCAAGGCTGCTGAGGATCTTTAACCAGCTCTACTTCTCATGGCTTGGCCACTCTGGTCCTCAGCTGGACAGGCTGAGGAGCTTCTGTTGGCTACTGCTGCCAACTTGCCTTGGCTGCTAGGGTCACAGTGCTGAAATCCCAGTACCTGCCATGCCAGCAATGGCACTCATGCCATTGTATCTTTCCTCCTGATTGGTGCCAGGGCAGAGAGAAGGAGCGGGACATGTCTCAAGCTTGTCCAGAACTCTGTGTATGGCATTGTTCCTTCTGGCTTGTCAACTACACCTCACAGCTTGGTGTCATCTGCAAACTTGCAGAGGGCATGCTCCATCCCATTATGTCACTGATGGAGATACTAAACAGTACTGGTCCCTGGTCCCAGTACAGACCCCTGAGAGACACCATTTGTGACCAATTTCAATCTGGACAATGAGCTGTTGACCACTACACTCTGGATGCAACTGTCCAAACAATTAATTATCCACTGAACAGTCTAACCGTCACATCCACAATTCTCCAATTTGAAGACAAAAATGTTATGAGGGATTGAGTCAGAGGCTGTACTGGAGTCCATACAGATGACATCCGTAGCTCTTCCCTTGTGCATTGGTGTAGTCATTCCACCAGGGAAGGGCTCTACTTTGGTCAGGCAAGACTTGCCTTTGGTGAAGGCCTGCTGGCTGTCTCAAATCACCTTCCTGTCCTCCATGGCCCTTAATATATCTTTCAGGAGGATCTGTGTTCCATGATTCTCCCAGGAACAGAGGTGAAGCTGACAGTTTGGTAATTCCCAGGGTCCGTCTTCTTACCCTATTTTTTTTAAGTGTATGCAGTGTTTCCCTTTTAGTCAGCAGGGACTTCACCTGACTGCAAGGACTTTTTAAATTTAATGGGGAGCAGATTGGCAACTCTAGCAGTCAATTCTCTCAGGAGTCTATGATGTATCTCACTGGGTCATATATACTTATGTATGGTCAGATTGTTGCTGTTATTGATATAATCTAATAAATATTGTAGTTACATATAAATAAAAAAGTAAGTCATACTTTACTTTTAAAAAATAGTTGGTTTAGAATTTACATTCCAAGGCTTTGGTGGTCACAAACCTAATATCTTACAGTGGGAAAGACTTTGCTTTCCTTCCCCTCCACACTGATCTTGCGATCCATCAATCTGGGAAGTGTGAGGAGAGAGGATGCCAGTGAGACTGAGGCAAAAATGTTGCTAAGAACCTCAACTTTCTCCTCACCTCTTGTTGCCAGCCTGCCGTTCTTTCTCATCAAAAGCTGTATGTTTTCTTTGACCTTTTATGGCTCACATACCTGCAGAAGCTCTTATTATTCATTGCATCCTTTGCCAAGTTCAGCTCCAGCCCTGTCTTGGCCTTCTTGACCTCATATCTATACAACTGGGCAGTGTCTTTGTACTCCTCCCTTTAAGTGCCATTGAAAATCTACCAGCCCTGTTCTGATCCCTGAGCAGTGCTGAGCAAAGGGGAAAGATCACCTCCCTCAACCTGCTGGCATCATTGCAGCTCAAGATGCCATTTGTGATATTTATGGCTAGGGCACATTACTCGCTCATGTTCAGCTTGGTTGTCCACCAGGACCACCAGAACCTTTTCTCCAAAGCTGAAAAAACCCAAACCATATAGATCTTAAAATACCCGTAGAAATTTACAACAGATCATTAGCTACTATAGATTTCCAGAGCAACATTGATGGTGATGGTCATAAGTCTGGCAATGCACACAAAATAATGAAATCTGTGATTGTCTTGAAACCATTGTATCCTTTGACCAGAAGCAAAAATCTTTACTTTGAATATTACTAACACAATTGTAAAGGTTAAAATATTGTGTTTATAAAAGAAAAATAGTATAGTAATTTGGTTAAAAATAGGTTTTAAGCCACTTAATTGTTTTGACTGTTTGGAAACCAAATAAAGGTGATTTTCCTGTTGTAAAAAGAACTTGCTTTGCAATTTAATGCCATTATTTTAAAATTAAATCATATTAAAAATGATTCAAAATTCTGTAATGTGAAACAAATCTTGTTTTAAATAATACTTGTTTTCAGTCACGTGAAGAAATTCATGTCTGATATTTTGGGGGCATTGCCCTCACTGCGAACAGAGTTGGAGGAAAGTATCCCTATTGTTCTATTTAGAGGGATGTTATTTGGTGGACTGTAAGAATCTGGAGACAAATTATAAGAATATTTAGAAAGGTGACTGCTTTCAGAGGGCTAAATTGTGTAGTCAAAAATAGGTATTTTACTTATGTCTGTCAAGTTTTTTGTTGTTACAGTGGTAGTATTATCAAGTTTTGATAATATATCAGAGAGCAGATGGTTGATTTAGTGATTCTGACCTTTGTATTCCTATTTAACTTGAAATATATGCTACCTTCTCAAAGAAAAACATCAAAATTGTAGTGACTTACAATCCTTCAGAACAAAAAATGTGAGAGAACACTGTGTTTTAGCTAGGGCAGTGTTTTAAATTCCAAACCCTTGGATTTCCTCAGAGATTCTGGATGGACACTGCTGAATATTTTTCTTGGAAATAACCTTTTGTGATATACGAGTTGTCCTTGTACATGAGTAAAACATACTCAATAAATACAAAATACAGAGGTTATATATATAAACTTGCTACTGAGGTGGCATTAATGCAGTCTGTCTTTTTGAGTAAAAAGATCTAGACAGAAAGAAGCTAAGCTCTTTTTTCTTTTTTTCTTTTTTTTTGTCTTGTCCTACAGTTTCATATTTCATACTATATTCCAGTAGACTTAATGAAATTCAGAATACCAAGCAGATATCATAGAAAAAAACATAGTGGGACATTAAAATGAACAATGGCAGACAGAAACACAAAATTTCCTTCAGATTCCAATTACAACACACCCATCACTCTCCATTTTTTTCTGTTCTCAAGGAACACAAGAAAAACCCAGTTCAATGACATAAGATATGAATTAGTAGCAAGCTATCTAATTCTAGTCTACACTAAAAATAGCTTTGCACAGGAGAGTTTGCCTTATTCAGTGTTCTCCGGCTAGGTTACCCAGACAAGGAATTAGTGAAAAAAAGATGTAGTATATTGTAAATTCGTATTTTCATTTGATGTGTTTGAAGTTTTTATGAGTTTTTTGGTTTTTTTTTTAAGGTAGAAAATTAAGCAGGAAACAAATCCTCTACTATTAAACAAGGGAATATTTAATTCATTCTAAGCCAATCCAGACAGCGGAATGTGCTTGAGAATAGTGGAAATCCCAACTGTAAAGATAGATTTTTTTGTCTTAAAATTTCTACAGAGCTGTCTTGAAGCTCATTTCTGAACAAAGGAAAAATAAATATCAAAATCATTATTCAGCCTGGTACAATAGTGTCATAGCACAAAATTAGAGACAGTGCTTTGAAATGCAATATGAATGTAGAACTGTCAAATGTGAATGCCTGCAATTATGAAAAATCTTTAAAGATTAAGAGGTCACAAGATGTACATTGGAAGAGTGTGATAGGAACATTGTAAACATTTCTGTGGCATCAAAGGCAAAGAGGAGGTTAAGGAAATTCTTTAATTTGATTCTACTTTCCATTGAGGTATTCCCTTACTCATGCCACTCCTCACCTTGGTTTTGTTCCTATCCTCTATTCTGCTGTGATTTATTAGCTCCTTTTTAAAAATGCCCTCAATCATTATCTTCTGTTGCCATTCTCTTTCTTTTCATGTTAGTGTTGGGTTCATGTTTTGATTTATGGATTATGTGCTGAATTTTGGAGGGAACTTTCTGCTAAACGTATCATCTCTCAGATGGAAATTATGGCAGATACTTTGTGTAAAAGCCTAAAGACCTTTACCTGAAATTTCCTCTCTGCTTCCTGCCTCAGAGGGGCAGCTAAAGCAGCTGATGACTTTCCATCAATATCACATTGAAGCCGTGATGGGGCCAGAGAGGGAATGTGTTGTGTGAGAGGTTGGTGCCAGCGACCACTCAGGTTTCATACACACTTCTCCACTTGAAATTCCTCCTTAAGTAGCCCAGCAACATTGACCTTCCCATACTGTTATAAAGCTCTTGATTCAGTATTCCCAGAGGGTGAGGAAATCTGAGATACTGTTTTATATATGACTATGTAGGAGAAAGGGTTGCTTCCCTTTTTTCCTCTAAAATTCAAGGGTTAGGAAAATCTTTGACCTGTGATAATTTCTTCCTGTCAGTCCTTTACTTTTAGAGATACGCTTTGTTTGTACTGTATTAACTATTGGTAAGAGAGCCTGAAATACAAAATAGAAGATAGCTTTATTATTTCAGATAAAGCTATGGAAGTAACCGTATTTGTTGTGATGTTCTATATGCCAAGGCTGCTAATCTTGCTGAAGTCTGTAAATGAAACTGAATCGTTGCTTCAAACAGGAGAAATTAATTCCTAACTGCCATTTTGGAATAAAAGGTCCATCCTGAAGATATAAAAAAATATTGAAGGACAGGAGAATCAATACTTACAGAAACATATGTTTGATATGTTCATAGATAAAATAAAATGTGAATAAGATGAAAATGGTGTTCGAGTACAGCGTTTTCAAGGTTTTCAGACATGAAGAACTCTAGTTACTTATAAAGACCTTGCTATGGAGATACATTGTTTGATACAATAATTAAAATGTACTTGCAGATGAAAAGCAAGGAAATGTGTGTAACTAAATATCAAGCTATACTAACTTGTGCACTTCACTAAACTGATAAAAATGTGAAATTTTGTCTTATTCCTGGGTTATGAGATACTAATTGCATACTCATTTTTAACTTTGTTTTCTCACCTTTCTCAAATTGAAGGCAATATATCTGTACTGTCCAATAGAGTTGAACCATTTTAACTCATAAAAGCAAAGCTCATATGTCAGCCAGATTCAACCTGAATTTTCTTGCCACAAATGTGAGAATATGTACCATGTGAAAAGTGAAGGTAATCTGGGGGTTGGCCTGCAGTGCAGACTGGAATCCCAAGGTAACATGAAATTACAGATACATTTCTCTCTATTTCTCCATAAAGAGGAGAAAGAAAATGGACTGTCACACCAGGGAAATATGCAACACATAAAAGGTAAAAGTTCATTCTGAAAACTTAGAACAAAGTATCAATTCCAATCCATATCTGCTTGTCACAAATAGCTCTTTCATGCTCTAATAATAATGTTGAACTCAATGAATACTCAGGTGATTGGTTTCTCTGAGATAGCTAAGCACTATATTTTTTTTTGGCTTTATGATTCCTGGTCAAGATAATATACCATGTTGCTAAAGAACACAACTAAAGTGTCCTAAAAACAATAGATAATAACAACCCAAACCTCTGAATATAAAAGACAAAACTGCTCATATATTTGCAGACTGCTATGGCTCCTGACAATCTGACTATATTATTACACTGCATTTTTGTGCCTGTTCCAGCATAAAATGAGTTAACTGCCCTGACCATCAAATGTGTTCCTCTATTTGTAGGTCCTTTTCATAATTCCAGTACTTATTAGAGAGAACTGATTTTTATCTGTATTTGGATTGCCTGCTTAAAAAGCATAGTCTCTTTGTAAGCCAAAAATAATATGATTGTATAGTGATGCTTCTGCTGTCCCAGCATTCTCTAGAACCTAAATCAGAGCATGACACAAGTGTGACTGGCATAGCTACTGATACAGCAGTAAATTTTTCAGAAATGTACATTGGCCTGTGTGGTGCATCGTCATACTTCTCTGTATTAACATTGATTTTAAGTAACAGTAATTTCTTTTATTGCCATTTTCACAGGGAATGAATATACTAGCTGCTAATATGCCATCTATCTCCAGGATGCTTGGGTAGCTGAACCTAATATTAGTATTTCACTGACCTTATGAATTTCACCTTTGGATTTATTTGTGTTTTGTAATGGATTTTTTAATATATATATTTAAACTGTAAATCTTGTTTGATTTATTAGAAGACAAGTAGCCTCTAATGAAACTGATGGGACTGTCCCTTTCAATTACAAAGACAAAGGAATCAATGGAACTCATTACACACATTAAATGAGGTCGGTTTTATTTAACACTACAATGAGGGACAAGAATTGATGATAAATTGCAAATGAAGTCCTATTGGATTATGCATTACTTTACTCTGAGTGGTATGAAGGATTAATTAAATTGTGTAAGAAGCTGAAATATATACAATTTTCTCAATTCTGTATCAGCTATCATGCCATTTGATGGGCGTGTAAAGAATGCATTTTTTTTAAATTGAGGAGGAGAAAAAAATTATATTATTCTGTACATGCTCTTAGATAGACTATCTTTAATTATTGATATCAGAAATGCAAGGAAATGGACACATAAAATTAGGAAAGAGGTCACAAGTTAAATTTCAGATCTTATACATGAACACTACCATTTATATAAGACAAAGGGAATTCAGCTGATCTATGTATATTAATTTTCACTGTACACAGAGATATATAAGATTAGCTTGTAGTCCTCCCCAGTCACTGCAAGTAAGTGCTAGTGTAGAAAAGTCAATTCATTTACAAGATTTTATAAAGATAATTCATATTACTTCTGCAAATAATAACCTAAATGAAAGGTATTCTTAGCAGCATTTTCTGTAATGACTTAATCCATAAATACAAATAGAATGCCAGCAGTAAGTGTGCTTTTATTTATCTGTTTTTATTTATTATCTGTTTAATTGGCTAAAGATGTGAGAACTTGTAATAATTTCTTAAGGATCCATTTGTTTTCTGCTTTATTCTGACTGTTAGTCCACTTACGAACTCAGTAGTTCCTCCCGTTGCACTGTTAAGTGAGGGAGGTTTCTTTAGAAGCTGTTACAAAGGAGTTGAGACCTCTGTAGCCCACCCTTGTCTCTGGGAAGTGCTCATTTATAACTTGATTAGGCAGGACCCTTGTTTCACCAGGAGTCTGGAGTGATGCTTGAGTTATCATTGCTGGGTCTTAAGCCAAATGGTAAATTCTTTTGCTCCAGTACCTTGCTCATTTCTTGTAGAAAGATCACCCGGTTTTGCCTCTGGGCTGGCTACTCTATTTTGCCAGATGTTTTCTTTGAAAGTGTAAACGTAAGGGCCTTTAGAGGAATTAACCTTATTGCTCGGTGCCTTCGTGATGGGGATTTCTCCCTGACTCACCATGGCACAGTTTACAGCTATTTTGTGACTTCCTGGCTCTTCTACAGGTTGGTAACACTAGCTATAGGATAATGTATCACAGATAACATCTCTCTTGCAATGCAGCACCTTGTTTTGTGTTGAATCTGAGGCAGGTTGACTGGCATAAAGGAAGTGCTCTGACCAGTGAAGGCCAATTTAAGAATTCATTTGGAGAAGATACTAGATACCCTTTTATTCTATGAAATATGATCTGTAATTTAATATCAGTGGGATTACGCAAAGTTTATAAACAAAAGACCCAAACAAAACCATACACCTTTTCAAGTGAACAACGATTTGCAAGGAAGTCTTCTGTAATGCTGGGAAGGATTCCATTATGTCTATCCTCTTTCCACTAGGACAAAAGACAGAAAGTTAAACTTGCAATGAGAAGATGTTTCCTAAGAGAAAAAAATATATCTCTGACTGACCTCATGAGGTATTTATAATGTTGAGAAGTAATATCTTAAGGTTTTATGCAACCTACTTTGTATTCTGTCATTCCTATTTTCTTTTGATGTTTCTTATGTAGTGATGAGAGTGCGGCAAACAGTCAGGACTAGCTTATGCACGTCCTCCTCTCGGTATGCACGTGGAGCACTGTGGAGATCTAATGGAGCAAGGGAATGAAAATCAGAAGGCAAAGTCATCCCTGTGTGACTTTGAAAAGTCACTTAGCCTTTTTAAACAGCAGCTGTCAGAAGTGGACTCAGCTGCACTCACTCTCCTTTGTTGTGTGCAGGAGAAGATCCGTGTATGTTAATCAACACTTCCACCTCATACACTCTTATACTGGTCTTGCAAATCCTATCACCTCCTAGTTCTTACTAACAGCATCATTTAAATATTTTTTTTCTTTCCTTTTTCACTTAAGATTTTTTGACTCTCTTGTAGAGAATAAAAATTCTGAAGAAAGTTTATAAATTCAATAGAATTCATTTTAAAGTCATAATCAGGGTAAGAGAAAAATTACAACAAAAGATCTGAACTGTATTTTAAAATCTTGTTATATGAGAGGTCTTGTTATTTAGTGTTATATCTTATGGACTATAATGAGAGTTGTTTCTTTTGAATGGCAAACAAATGTTTAATACAAAGCCTGCAAAACTGTTTAATAAGAAACATAGAATATGCTTAGGTTCTGAAGACTGTAATATAATTTTGAAAAACTCAGAAGAAAAGAAAAAAATAAATTCCATTACCCTACTACAGTGAGAATAAGCTTATGAAAGATTAATTGCACTCTTCTGACTCCAGACCATCTATCATCACATTGACAGAATGTGGTGGGAACAATGGTAGGGAATAGCAGTGATGATATAAATTGAATAGTCACTTTTTCATGTATATGCATGCACTTGCAAAAATAATGCGTTGGGATTCCTAAGTTGTGACAATGTAGGAAGTTGTGATTAGAACAAAATGTGAGAAGGGGCTTGAAATGTTCAAGGATATTTCACTGACATGAAATGCAGAACAAATTGTATTTAATAACCTCCTTTAAAAATTATTTCTAATTAGTGAGACATTTTGGCAGGTGCACTTTCTTTTTCATCTTTGAAATGTTACTTTTTTTTTTTTTTTGACAGACTAGTCTNTGAAATGTTACTTTTTTTTTTTTTTTGACAGACTAGTCTCATAATGATTACAGAAGAAAAGGCAAAGCACCTAGGTCATCTAATCTACAATTAACTCCTGCAAGAATAAAAAAGATTGATATAAAATGTTACAAATTACCTGACTTGTAAGAATTACTGTTAAACCTAGGAATAGAACTTCAAGGCATATTTATTCTGCTGAAGTTGCATCACTGTAAGGAAAGAATTCTTTATCATAAAATTCTTTTTTATCGTATACTAGAGCATACAGTAGGGTGTGTTATCAAATCCAACTCACTGACACACCTTTAGCCTCTGAGAATTTAGTGCAAGTGAAAGAGGTTTATCGTCAGATTATATAACTGCAAAACAAAAAAAAATCTATTTTCTACATTTCTTCTCAAATGCTGAAGAAATCTTTTATGATGCACTTTAATTTCAGTCATTCTGTGCTTGTAGAATCATTTCAGTATTGCAGTGCTGGAAGCAACAAGGAAATTCTTTATCACAACTTCTGAATGACTGACATAACACGGAGTCCACAAATACAAGTGCAAAATAAATAGCACAGAAGTAAACCATAATCATGCTAAGCCTAAATAAGAACTCTGCTCTTTCTGAATGTCAGCTGCCTTTTCCGCCGTATCTTTGAAAAGTAAAGTGGTAGGTGTGTGATCAAAGGACCACACCACACGTATTGTTTCTGACATGCAGTTCTACTCAGTGAATGCAAGCCCACAGAGCCTTTCTGTTTGTGGTGTAATATCTGCAGGTATCTTATCACAGTGGAAGGCACTTTCTCATGCAAGCTTATTCTTAAATCATCTGGAGCTTTTTAGATTAGAATATGCTGAATATTACCAGTTTATTCTGTGACACCACGTAGATATGCCCAGGGCGCTGGTACAGTGTCCTCCAGGTGTGAAACCCCGTCTAATCAGAGGGTCCCAGAATTATGCTGTGTTGTAAGTTTACCTTGAATTTGGTGTGACGCCTTTCCTAATATGGGATTTATAGCAATGAAATCCTCAGGAACAGAAAGCATGATTACTTGTGTGGCAAATTTTATAGTAGAGGAAAGTATTTCAGTTTCAGCCAGAGATAAATCATTGATAGAGTTACGTATTCAGAAGGAAACTATGACACAACTGTTGTTTTCTTCTGAAGACATCATTAAAAAATCCTATGGCTTTTGGCAAAATCAGTTAAATCTACACTGAGTGCTCCTGAAAATCCTGTCTTAGATGCTTTAGCCACGCTGGCCAAAACTTACCAGATCTGTTCAAACCCATCATTAATAGCAACTAGTGTTCCCAAGGGCATTTGGAAGACTGTCAGTGTCAAACTCTTAATTTTATGTATGTGGCTATTTACATGTGTGATGTTGAATCTTCTTTTCTTTCTAATCTTCCTTCTATCTGTCTGAGGAACAAAAGGATTCCAGTTTTTCACTGCTATGTCTTCATAGATTTTTTATAAGAGTACTATTTTGGAGTAATAGTACGGCCTTTATTAGACTCTAAGATTCCTTTTAAGTTGTCATCCAGTGGCTATGGGAGATTGGATCTTCTAATAGGAACAGCCAAAACAGGCAGTAAAGCTTCCCCTTTCTTCTTTTTTCATTAACCACAAATGATTTGTCTCCACCACAGTCTTCAAGCCCTTACTCAATTTCTGGTTTTCTGAAGTATTAGTTTCCTCAACTAATTGACTTTGTACTATGCATCAATCCATTCCCTGTATAACTTTGCAAACCCAGTATTAATGAAGCTCACCCAGAAGAAATGAATGGTGTCTGTTGCAAGGTAAACAGCAAACTCCTCAGCTTATGCTATAAGGAAACACCTTCAGGAAACAGTGGATGTGGGCAAATGTGTGCAGACAAACATTGCTTTGAAATCCAAAAATGTGGATTTGGGTGGCAGTCCTGTTTATTTGTCATTTTCCTGTCTGCCATTTGCATGTTCATCATGGAAACAACACCAAGCAACAATAGTAAATTTTTGAAGACACTTTTGAAACTTCAACCCTTAATATCTAAAGGTGTTTCAGGATGTAAGGTATCCATAAAGCAAAGAAAAAGAACATTTGTTTAACAACTCATAAACACGACCAGTTTACACAAAATTAACTAAACTTTAAATGAAAAAAAAATAATTAGGCTAAACCCAATACATGACACACTCAAACATATTCAGCCCTCTGTAGAGAAGACATGAGAGAGTTTAACAAAGGCAAAGGTGTGTCTCTACTGGTCACTCAAAGACAGCCATAGAGCAGAAAACATGAGAGTATTAAACGAAGGTGTGTCTCTGTTGGTCTCTTAAAGACAACAACACTAACAAAACCCTACCTGGAGGTCGGAGGCAGGGAAAGTATTTACTGCTGCTTGGGGGTTTCTTTAATTATTTATTTACTAGGCATTGTTGGATAGGGATTATAGATTCTGACCACAAATTTCAACATGCGTTTCTGGTTTTCCTCCACCTCTGTGTGACACATGTTTTTTTATCAGCACTGAAACATATTCCAGTGTGCTTGAAGTACCCTGACATCTAACAGGCAGGTTGAATAAATTTGTGCCTGGGGAATCTACATTGCCCTGACTTCTTTTTCTCTTTTTCCCTTCCCCTTTCTTCCCCTCATTTCCCTTTCCTGTCAGCTTTTGCATAATTCTTTTTTTAATACATTGTATGCAACCTGCACAAAGCTAAGTGCATAGTCAGGCTTATGTTTTTGATTATACTTTACCCTTCCAGTAACACACATAGTGATAACAACAATAATAATTTTATGTTCATATATGCAAAACTTGTAGGTATTGTGCTGCCTAATACTGTATTATTTTAATATCAAGTTCACTTCAGTGTATGTGACATTAGTAAACCAGGCAACTGTGCCTTAGCTTTGTTCTGGATTGTCTGTTTGATCACATCATGGTTTAAGCAGTCTATTTGCCAGCAAGCAGGAATTGCCCTGCTGCCCTTAAAGAAGGTCCCACTGCAGTAATAGCTTCTTTTTCCTACATGCCAGAAGGATGGAACTGAAGAACTATATTCCTAGCAGATTATACTGACAGGCAGTAGCTCTCTGGTGCATATGATAAAATTTTGCTGACTTAAAATTGTTGTGTTTTTTTTTTTTTTCTCTTTGAGTGAAAATAATATTCAGTTTGGGTTTCTCTTTGTTGTGGCATAAGATAGTCACAACTTTCAAAGATGTGGACATGGTCATTAGAAGAATTTTCAATTTATTTCTGTTTAACACATAAGGACCTTTCAGAATTTGCATAGTGTGTGATGTAGCTGGAACTGAATAACTCACTGGCAAAGACCCAGGTTCATAATTACTGGGAGTCTCTGTGGTTTCTGTGGAGATGAACAGAGGAAAGAATGAGAATGATCATCCATGACACTGAAATATTTTAAAGGTCAAGGGCTTTTTGTGCAGTGTAGATAAGTGCAGACTCAGAAGCTGGGCATATATTTTCAATCTATAGTGTCACTTGTTTGCACTGGCCCAATGCCTGTGCAAGTAACTTTTGAACGTTTACGTATGGGATATTTGGTGCTAATCCCTTCTCATGTTCAATGGTACACAGCCTGGGAGAAGCAGATTACCCTTGAAGGTGTTAAGGAAGTGTCATTCCTCCTCCAGAGATTCCTGATCATATGCCCAAATGCTGCATAAGAGCATGAACATGGTAGGAGGATAGGCTGAGCTCAGACCTGAATTTGACAGATGGAAATGACTGACTCAGGTTAACTAACCAAAGTGACCTGTGGAGTTTGCCTCTTGTTGACTTCAAAATAAAAGACTTGACATCCATACAGCAATGCGGTAAGCTGCATGTCAAGCAGTTACTGAACTGCTGAGAATGCACTTTCATATTGAAACACTGGTCTGTAAATTGTGGCCTCTATGATCTGATAGTTTTGGTTTAATTGTCTGGCAGAACAGATGGATGGAGATCATGTGAAATAAACTGATAAACTTACCTATGATAACCCATCTTCCCTCATAAATACAGTTCTTAAGCTCTTTCTTGTCCATGGATGGCTAATGACTCAAAAAGGCACTTTCAGTGAACAGATATTAACTACTTTACTATATCCCTGAGCTATATGTTATAATGTAATTTATGGAGAGCATGAAGATTAATTTTAATGTTAGTTATACTTCATGATGAACTTTTAGAAAGTACAGTTTTGACTTTGTGATGTATCAATTCAAAACCTTATTTATCTTGGCTGAGTTTATAGTACATGGTAGTTTGTGAGATCATCTCTCTTTTATCCACTATAATTTGATCACTTTATTATCATCTTTACCATTTTATATTCTGCATCCTGTAAGTTATATTGAAAACAGAAATTTTATTCTATGACATAATTATATACATAGGATATTTTCAAGGCTTTAATTTTTGGAAATTAAGTAATTTATACAGTAGGCACTTTATGAGGTCTTTTGGGGGGATTTTTTTTTTCTTGATGGAAGAAGTGATACATTTTAAGATTTTGATAGCATTATATCATATTTTGATATTAAAACTTCAACATTAGTGGGATTTTTATTGTATGCCTAATTTTTCAATTAATAATTTCTGAGCAGAGCAGTTCTTTCCCCCTCATCTGCTTTAAAGGTATTTTTTATATACTGTTATAAATGGGGTTATTAATTATGAATTATGAAATAACAATAAAAGTATTTATATTTTTTAATGCAAACAATATTTTTTCTTAACTTATTTACAGGCTCTTTTATGCTTGGTTGTGCAAGTAGATTACAGAATATGTACACTGCATAGGGCAGTAACAAACCATTTCAAGCAATTTTGCTAAACTAGCAAATACAAACAATAAGCTTTTGGAATGAGATTCTTTCAGTGCAATATGCCCCGTGTCCTCCAGGGGGACTCGTGAGGCTCCTTTCTGCTGAAGCAGAAGGCAGTTATGGAGCAAGCAGAACCTAAGCAAAGAACTTTATGAGATATTTACTCACAAACTAATATCTGAGTCTGTGTGAGGTTCCAGACAATACCCAAAACTCTTGGAGGGTTGCTGTCAGTGGTGTGATGCCTGTTCGAGTCTTTTGGAGTTTCCTCATGACTTTGGCAGGATGCTGGGGCTTGCACGATCTCTGACCTGCTCTTGATGCCTTCTCAGGTGGATGGTGCCCCTTTCAGGGTTCGCAGGTGTGCAGGCAAGCATGGTGTCTTGTGTCTTGGCAATAACCTGCTCACTCTCACCATGCAGACTGCAATGAGTTCTCGTGTGCTGGCAGGGGGTTGGACTAGATGATCTTTCTATCTTTCTTGGTCTCTTCCAGCTCTTGACATTCTGTGACTGTCTAAGTGAGCTCTCCAGCTAGGAGCAGTTTATGGCTCTCAGTTCATGCTAAGGCTGGCTGGTTTTGGGCAGCTTTCGGCTATGACTCTTGCCTATGGCATGAAGGCACTTAATGCCTCTCCATGGTAAATTGAGACACAACAAAGTTTCCAGGTAGACAAGCTTGAAGCATCAAAGCTTATTTTTACACAGCAAAGCTGGTTTGAAGCAGCAAGGCTTTCTCGTTCCCAAGGCAAAGCAAGCCAAAACAAGGCATGGCATAGCAAAGCAAAGTGAGGCAAACTGTTTACAACTTATGGCCATATTTATCAATGACCTGAGTCCTGATGGCTCCATTGGACAACAGAGATTAGCCAATCAAAATGATGCTTTGCCAAAACTAACCATATTAGGTGAAGCCAGGAGCTTGCTTTACTCAAATTTGGGGAAACATGGGACTATGCATGGGACAAGTGTATATACCTCATTTATCAAAGTACCAGACTTGTTGGATCCAGGTCTTTTGTCCTCTTTCCCGCGTTGCTCCCCACTCCAGCAGAGGGAGAGTGGGGGATCATGCCTGGACAAACCAGGATACCTATTAGGCCTATTTTTGGCCTTCCATGACAGACACTGACACTTCATTCTTTCAAAGTCTTTTTCTAAATTCTATATGAGCAGTGGAAAATTTTCCTTTGACCTCCACTTGGTTAAATTACATCTAATGGGATAGCATTCTGTAAGGATATTTTTGTGACCATAAGCTACATAATTAGTTTGTAATTGTAGGGCTTAACAGCTTTACACCAGGTTAATTGTAGATCCTATTCTTTCAAAATGTTTGTCTAATATTTTTTGAGCAAGAGAAGATTAGTTGAAGCTAAACAGGATTTTATTCAACAGAGAAATAACTTGAACCTGGTTTCATAGTGTCAGAAGTTTGATATATCTTCTTTAGGATAATTCTCTTTGAAGTTCAATTTTTGACATTATAAAGCTCCTGTTTCCATAATTTGGAGAGAATGTGGGAGAGAGGCAAAAAAAACCCCTATAAAACATTGGAATATTATTAATCTTTAAAATGTTTGAATTAGTTCATTGTATGAGGTAGAAACAACTTTAAAAACTCCATGTGAGCATTTTGCAATATTTAAATCCTGCTGCTTCATCTAAGAAATTCATTTGAGTTTTACTATGTGCCTGAGAGCTATAAGATATCCTCAAATCTCCTCTGTAGATCTCTGACATCTGGTTTTATTTTTGTGTTTATGAGGCTGGGAGCAGCCCCCATGGCTAATCGAAGACTTGCTGCTGTGTTCCTGTTCTTCAGAAGTTGGATGGCCCAACCTTCACTGTGTGTCTGAAGAAAAAATGAATAGAATTAGGCCAAAATTGTACTATTCAGCATATACAGTATTCTTATAAGATTAAAACTGGAGAGATGCTTTGCAGAACATAACATACCTTGTTCAATGCATACGGAGTATAAGAACCTATACTTTTACACTAGTAAAAAAACATTCAAACTTTGAAAAGGTTTTCATGTCTAACTGGCAATTGTCTTATCCCATAGTTAATCTGAGACTGAAAATCTGGAATAAAAATGAATTTGGTCTATCACATTCTTTTTTTTTTTTGAGAATAGCTGAGTGAACAAACTACAAAAACATTTATCAGGACAAAATTTCAAGTGAGGTCATAGTTCCAGTGATGAAAAACTTCACTAGACTTATGTTGAAACTTTTAGACTATCATATTGTACAGTATGAAATAGGCATATTTTAAAGCCTATAATAAATTTAATCTAGTCTCACATCTAGTGAGTAAAGTATATATAGCTACATATTCTGCTTTATTTGTTCCATGACAAAGCAATCATTCCATAGTTTTGAGTAAATAATACTGCTTTGAAAGTTTTTCAGTTATCAGTGTTACAACCATTAGATAGATTATGATAAATTATTTATATTTTATTTTGTGTTTATATTATTATAGTAATATTTGGAAGCAAGCTTAGGTATAAAATGTCTTACAGGATTTTATTTAAAAGAATTCCTATAAAAAGAATATGAGAACATTCATTTTACTCTATGGATTTCACACTAAATGCACGAAACTAAGAAGGTTTTGAGCAAATGAATCTTCAGGTATTTCAATGATGAAGAATAATAAAAAACGTTATGTAATTTTAGTTCTACTTGTTTTTTATGTTTGGACAGGAGTGACAAACACACTGTGCTGGGTCTCACTGGAGTCATGATCACTTTTTTGTGTGAGCCCCTCAGTTTACAAAGTGATTGTGATACTATATTTTAAGTTTCATGACTCTCAAACCTTGCACTTCCTATTTTTTCTTTTTTTGACAAGGTCTTATTGAAGATATTGATTAGCTTCACAGCCGAAGCAAATATATATTTTTAAAAACTCATTCTATTTTTCCTTTCAGATTTTAAGTTTTATTTATAATATTACAGCTTCATTAGTCCCTTTTACCATTTTTCTTTTCAAATTATGCTTTACAATTTTCTTCTTTAAAGTTCCCTTTTCTGTGCTCAAAGGAGTAACATGTTGTCATGCCTTTTGTTTCATTAGCAGTTGGAGAAATTCATAAAATTTTATAAAACTTGCATGGACTACTATTTCAAGAACAGAAACCAAGAGGTGCTCCATAAGGAACAATCACTGGTACAGAAACACAGAATTAAAAAATTGTCTCCTGAAGCTGTTCATTACCACTTTAGAATATATTAAAAAAAACACTGCCTCTCTCTTTCAAGAATGGTGAAGATTTCTAAAATTACTGGAAAAGTTTGACTGTTTCCAAGTGCATCTGTTTCTATTTGACAAATCATACCATTTGGCTACGTATAAGTTATACTATTATTCTAGTGAGTTGTGGTTTGCCAATAAAAATTAAATACATGCTACAATTATACAATGCTGATACAGAACTTCACAGGTTAATTCAAGGCCAAGTATTTATTCATCAACATCTGGCAATATAAGTTCAAAAGCGCATGCTTCTGCCCCAGTAAAAATTTTATCTTGAGGTCTAAATCAGTACTTTTGCAAATGCTATACAAAATATACATGCAATACTATACAACTTATCAGTTGTATTGTGTTACACAAGAAAAAAAATGTTCCCATATATCAAAGAAATTTTTATAGCTCTGGTGAATCCTCATTTTTGGAATCTGAACTAAGGGAGTGACTCAAGTCTGTATTTGATAGCAAAGGATTTAGAAGGTATGCCAAAAGACTTTCATGTATCAGCATCTTAGTGTGGAAAAAAAATGTTTCATGTTAAATATGAGTAATGATCTTCATTATGGCTACAGTCATATCATAGCCTTCATTTCAGATGGCTACATACTTTGGGTCCAAATATTCTTAGAAGTCTGATAATTTGAATCCAATACCAGTGATTTTTTTTCCTTTATATTAAAATACTCTTGTTTAAAATTAATCTGCCTACAATGGTGCCATTTATAATTACTCATACTTGCTTTAATCACATTTGATGCAGTAACATCTAAAGTGTTAATTCTGTTAAACAAACCACAAAAGCTTCAAAACTGCTTGCTTTCCACATTTTCTTTGGGATTAACTTTTAAAACCAATATGATGATCTTGAGTTAGTAATGCCATGAAGTTTGGTCATTTCTCTGTAGCTTCAAATTTAGTAGATTTAAGTACTAAGTGTTTTGTCCTTTGGTTATAATACTTGTTGATATGGAGAAAACAAGAAGAGTTCCTTCTTACTCTTATTTCAGGTTTTGGTTGAGGTTGTTCCTATCCTTTATACCATTTTCTAAACTGTGGCACAGCAAGTTACAATTCCTGATTTCTGGTCTACATTGCATTATATAATTAACACAGCAAGTGTGGTAATATATGATGCAATTATATACATCTCAGAATCATTAATTTAAAATTAATTCAAAGCAAATCAAGCAGCAGTGTGAATTACAAATATAAAGTTACTCTAGGGATTTCTGTGTATACATGGCATGGTTTTGCTGTATGCTAACACTTTAGATTCAGCAAATGGACCTCACAGAGTGAAACTGCTAACGTATGCTGTAAGTGGAGAATTATGTCATGTAGTGTTAAGGCTAATAGGCTAAATTACAGGTAACTAGTAATAGATCCATAGGTGGCCTTACATTGCCTACTATGAAGTGTAGCATCTAGTTAGAGGAGAAACTATCACCTTATAAAACAAGATGTTAGGTATTTGGTTTATTCTCCCTATCCTTGCTATACACAAATAGTGAATATATATCCTAATATATATAGTGCATGTATCTATCTCTCTATATATAGCTGTAAGGATATATGTAGCCATGAAAAAGACTTGAACTGCTCCAAAGAGAGGTAAAGAACAAATAATTAAAAAATTTCTAGAAAGAATGAAAGGGGCATATTTGTTAATTCAGTTTAGGATTACTCTTTATGGAAAAAAAGATCCTCTATACTCTGGTTAGCCAGTCGACTTTATGTTAAATAAATAAATTATTTAAACAAAGTGAATTGGCGTAACTAAATTATAGCATTTGACTTATCCAAACTGTCCATTGAATTGTAAAGGACTAAGAGAAAATTATAAGAAACATGAAGGAAGGTGAAGAGAATGAGAGTGAGCAAAGGGAAGATGTCTGTGCTATTCTTACAGGGTTATTTCTCCTCTATTTCATTTTTATGGATGTCTTAGTGTCTTAGTGATGTGGCCCTGGGCAGCCTGGACGAGTAGGAGATATCTCTGTTCATTGCAGGAAGGTTGGACAAAGTTACCTTTGAGGGTCCCTTCCAACCTTACGCAGTCTGTGAATCCATGAATCAATTTGTGTGAAGTTTGTGAACCAAATGCTTTTGATTTCTGTGAAGTTTGTTTACATCAAGATTGACTGTGTCTTCTCTTCTACTGTTTTAGGCTTTTTTTGTTTTTTTTCAACTTAAATTAATAAAATTCCACTGCATAGCAAATCTAATTGTAGGTCTTGGAAGATGATGGGAGTAAAAACACTTCTAGAGGCCGAGGCACACTCCAATGTGAATGTTAAAGGTATTTCTGTACAGGATGGTTGAGATTCATTTATCCAATCAGTGCTGATTTAACATATCTATTTAACATATCTTTGAGGAAGCCCTCTGGGCTCGTATTGGATATTTAGAGCTAGATTACAGCAGTCTGCAGTGGAGAGAGCAAAATATGGAGTGGGAGTCAGCCAGGAACACTATCACCTACCTTCAAGGCCCCACAATAAAAAACACATTCAGGCTGATTCCAGTATGAACTTCCATCAAATCATCTGCTGCCACAGTGTCAGACTGTAGCCTGCACAGGTGCAAACCCATCCCAAGGACTGCCACTCACCTGTTGCCTTGTTCACCTCTTTTGTGTCACTTTTGATCTCTATTTTTACTAATGTCAAGTCTTCAGTTTGAGAAGACTGCAGTACTTTGTATGGCACAGGCAGGCTGTCATACTGCAGACTTCTACAGGCTTTGTTCTTACATGCTAGTTTCCTCATCAACTCTGCAGTGCAAATGCACTATATACAAGCTCAGTATTAATAATACTGAGCTAATATTAATAATACTATAATTTAAATACTTATATATATCATTCATATGTCATTCTCTTTATACTTAAATCTTTTCTCTCGAAATGCAACAGTATTTCTGTGACTGCTAATATATTTAACATCTGATTAAAATGCAAAAAATTGATTGCTTCTGAACTTTGTTTTATTTACTGGGTTTTTTTTGCAGACACTCCTAAATTTGAAGCTACTGTCTTAACTGTCTTAACGGAGTTTTCTGAGAAACCATGTTAACAGCTTTCATCTTTAAAATAGCTCTAAGTGAACCTAGAATAGCTGTGAACAAAGCAGAAATCTGTGAAATATATCAGGCAACACATCCACATGTAAGTGAGAAGTCAATGTGTTAACTTAGCATGGAAAATCAAACAAAACAGCAAAGACAACAACAAAACATAAAACAAACCATAAAAAATAACAAGAAGGATAGATGGCATTTACTAACTTGAGAAAAAAACTAGGTTTTCTGTGGGAGGCAGGATCTGCAGACACTGAAACCATTTTGGAGCATTCAGGTTACATTCATTTTCATTTACAGGAATTTATACTGATAGCTCTAAAAGGTGATACTTGTCCTTTCCATCTTACAAGAAAATATAATAGTCAATCTCTCATCTTCTTTTGCTAAAGATGGTTGTTTTTTTGTTTTTTTTATTTATTTTATTATTATTACTTATTTTTGTGCTATACATAGCATATATATCTCATCTGAAAACAAACAAACAAGCCAACCAACCAACAACAATTAAGAAAGTTTATTGCAATTTGTGTTACTACGTATCACTGCCTCTCAAAAATTCCTCCTTTCCATAACAAAATTTAGCCATATTTCACCATGGTGTTAGTCAGGAGGATTACAAACACACTGTGTTTAGTAAAAAAACACATAAATGTACAATTTTTTTATGTCCATAAACTCCTACCAATAAATGAAATGTGTATTCTTATTTAATGGAAAATTCACTGCTTTTCAAGGGAAAAAGGTCAGAATTAAAGGTCTCCAAAATATGATTTAATAATCTTTAAGTCACTTGGATATTTCCAGTTACTTCCTGGTTTTTTTTTATGCTTATTTTCAATGATTTCTCAAAATATTGCTTGTGTTTATGACAGCCAAAAAAAGATAACATGAACCCAAATGTTAAGCAAACCTTACAGTGGCATATGAGAAGTTTTATCTAACAGAAAATAAAAGCACATTTTACTCACAGCTTATGCAGAAAACAGTTACTAAATACTGTGAGAGCAGTAATGATTTTATTACTGAAAGTATTAATTTGAAGTAGGTCATATACTTAGGAATGTTTATGATCCTGTGTTTAAGTTATTACAATATCATTCTAAAGACCAATATATTATGCTGGTGAATTTTTACATTAGAAATTTTGGGTCTTGTTAAAAACAGATACTTTTGTCATTGTGCTCATTTCCATTAATACATCAGTGTCCCATAGCACAACATGAAACTTAATGTGAAATGCTAGAAGTATTTTTTATTTTGATGTGTAAGCAAAAGCCAGATGTAGTGGCCTATGTTCTGAGTATCTCTATGTCACAATCTAGAAAAAAATGTATTGGTATTTTATTTTACTTGAATATAGAGCTGACATGAGATTTTAGATGGTAATTTTAGCTCCACATTCTTCATGACTTTTTAATTTCCATACATGTATCAAGGATATGACATTTTTCATTCTATCAGCTCAGGGCTGATATTAGAGTTTAAGGTAAGTGTTTTCATTTAGCTTATTGATTCTGTTCCAATTTAGGAGATTACCCCATAGCTCTAATTCACCCAAAGAATCTCACTGGGGAGATTTTCAAAAGCACAAATAGAAGTCAGACCACTAACTTCCATTGACTGCTGAAAATTGTATTACTGCCTTCTCTCTGGATACACGGAAACCATTGTTCTCTTAATGGGAATGAGCATCCATCTTTCTCAAGTAGGCTTTGAAAATGTTGATCAAAGCAGAGGAGGCCAGATGCTCAATTTGCTGCAATTCTGCTGCAGTCAGTGAATTATTTGCACCATTTGGGACACAAGGCGTGTCATCACTAAAATGATTATAAGTTACTTAGTCTTCTAATAAAAAACCTCAACATTGAAGAATTAAATTTTCCCAAATAACATGGAGAAACAAAAAAAATTTTTTTTTAAAGCAATTAATTAACACCAAAGCAGTTTGCTGTTAAAGTTGTCCTTTGACAAGGGATACTCTTTTTTTTTTATTATTACACTGCAAGATTTTGACCTTCATTCTTGTACTGAAGACCAGTATGGAAACTCTGCAGGGGAAATGCATGGCAATTTGTCTTGCAGTAGTGGCAGTAGATTCAGATTAAGTACATCCAGACATTTACACTTTCTCTTACAGATTTTCTGATAGTTTCTGTTCTTTGCCCATATGCCCAAATAATTCCTCATGCTTCTGGTTCCACCCACCCCAGAAAAAAATAGCAGCTGATTTTGTATTACAACATCATGCAAGCATGTGTAGAAAGCCATTTCTTTTCTTAAATTAACAGAATGAATACCAAGAATGTCACCATTCTCTGTGATAAATATAACTGTTTTTTATAAACTTAGTATGCTGTTTTCTAGCCAGAATACAAGGTTGTGGCCATTTGAGCTAGATTTCTAGCTTAGACATAAAAAAAATTGGAACAGAGAAACTTAGAAGTGGAAGAGTATTCAAGTCTCTGAGTGGAGACATGAACATTCCAGGGATAGGCCATAAAATGGTAACAATGGATAATATAATTTCATTAGATCTTTAAAAGATTCATGTCTGGAAGCACAGCTTTGCTGCTTTGCTGCCCCTTTGCTGCTTCTGCTGTGCCTGCTGCTGTCTTCCTTCACTGCTGTTTTGGCTGCTGCTTTGCCGCTTTGCCACTGCTTGATCCCATCCTCATATTCTTTAAGGTTATTATATTCTGTAGTAGTTTATTCTCCCTATACTGTTATATTTAAACTGTAAAAATTACAATTTCTTTTTTTTCTGACTTTCCAAATTCTGAGTTGTAGTGAATTTACTGGGACGGGATCCACTCTAAACCATCACAAAGATGTATCACTTTTAAATCTCGTCTTCTACCTGCCAGGGGACTTAGAGGCTGGATATTAGGAGGAAGTTCTTCACAGAGAGAGTAATTTGACACTGGAATGGGCTGCCCAGAGAAGTGGTGGAGTTGCCATCCCTAGAAGTGTTCAAGAAAAGACTGGATGGGGCACCTAGTGCCATGGTCTAGTTGATTGAATAGGGCTGGGTGATAGGTTGGACTGGATAATCTTGCAGGTCTCTTCCAACCTAGTTGATTCTATGAACAGGAGGGAATGGCCTCAAGCTGCAACTGGGTAGGTTTGGACTGGACATTAGGAAACATTTTTAGCCAGCTAGAGTGGTCAGGCATTGGAATGGGGTGCTCAGGGAGGTGGCTGAGTCACCAAGTTTGGATTTGTTTAAAATTTGTTTGGATGTGGTACTTGAGGATATAGTTTAAGGGTGAACTTTGTAAGAGTAGGGATATCAGTTGGACTTCATGATCCTAGAGGTCTCTTCCAACTGGAATGTTTCTGTGATTCTACTCAAAATCTGATGCTGAGATAATGCCATTCTCACCTTGGTTTCTCATCATCACTTATTCAGTCATGTTAGGACAGTTCTTAGCCCAACTTCCTTCCCTTCACATCTCTTTCATGAGGTAGTTCATTACTAACTGTTTGTTAATTAGAGATACAGAAGAAGGAATCACAGAATTACGGAATCACAGAATTACAGGATCACAGAATGTTAGAGGTTGGAAGGGACCTCCAGAGATTAATGAAGCCATTAGAAAAATGTCCAGATCTTCTTTGAATGCCTTCATGAAACCCACTAATGTTATATTTTAAGTGTCTGAGAAACACTGCAGGGATGCAAATTAGACCTGAATAAGCAATCATTTGAAAAAAATAAACACCTGCCCCTGTAAAAAAAAAAAAACAAAAAAAAAAACAAACCCAGAATAAACCATCAAAAGGCTGACCACAGTTTAGCAGTGTATTTTGGGATCTGAGTAGGGTGGAGTATTTTTACATTAAACAATATTAATTTCCATTTTCTTGTGGGTTTTTTTTGTCTGAATATATCCTTAGAGTTCTCCAACACTCAGTAAACACTTCTACATTTGCCTTTGTTAATAGGATAAAGATTGCCAGTTTGTTACAATAGACAATGAAAAATGTCTTGCATGTATTCTATATATTTGACACATGTTTAATCCCTAAGTTTGATGTTAAAAACATCAACATTTCAAAATGATACTGTCAGCATGTTCTTACAGTAGTCCCCTATGTCTTTTCATTTACATTAACATAACATTGGCTATGAAGAAATGCCAGTTCACATAAAACCACATAGATGTGTTAGTTGCACAGTCATATCTAGGAGTTCTTACTCCTAGATATTCATTATAAGAAGACATTCTAGGGCTGCTGGTTGAGGTCAAAACAGTAGACAGAGAGTCTTTAAAAGACTGAAGTGCCATGGCATAAGGAGATGCTGAGAGCTCTTGAGATGTACTCAAGGGTTTTTTCTGATTTAGTGCCAGACCTAAGAAGGGATATTGAGATGTGATGCTTCCTTTTATGAAAGTTGTACTTTCTTTAATAATGGTGTGTTAAAATTCATATTCTGCTGGTATTTGGTGCTTTTAAAGAATAAGTAATTTTATATTGTGTGGAAGCTATTCCTGACTGTAGAAGGAAAAGGTCCAGGAAGGAGGCTGATTTAGTAGTCTATGGTAGCATCAGCATCACACTGCAGCCAGATGATAAAACTAAGTCCAGTAATATTCTTTGGTCTCTGTATGTGCTTTGAAGTTTTTTTTATAATTGATAGGTATCCTTCAAAACAAAACCAAACCAAAATTAACAAATTCTGTGTTGCCTTGAAACCATGAGTGTAAATGGCAAATTGATAAGAAAACTTAGTAAGAAAAAAGAAAATCCCTCAAAAAACAGATAATCTCTTTCAGAATTTTCATTAAGATGAACTTTATTCCATGATAATTGCATACAATAAATGAATATATGTAAGCTGCTTGACCCAAACCAAGTATGATTAACCCAAATATAACTTTAGTCAAGATGAAATAATATGGATCAAAACTGTTGGTTTTTTTTTTTTTTGTGCAACTCTTGCTCTATTTATGTGTTTATGAGTTGAATAACATGAGAATGTATACATAGATGTACATACATACATTTAAAACGTGTACATGTGTATCTATTTGTGCAAACCATGTGTGTTTTACTCTACCACCAAGAAATTAAAAAACTGTGGCAAAATATATAATGCTATAACTGAAAAATTAAAGGCATGTTAGTAGAATGGTAGTTTATTGATTTTTTTTTAATGCACTTGGATGATAAGAGAAATGATAAGGCATGTTTTGAGTTCTCAGAATCTTTTGTTTGGTTGTTGTATTTAATAGGTTTACAATAGAAGCAAAAGAAAGAGTGATTTGCCATTGGAATGGGCTGCCCAGAGAGGTGGTGGAGTCACCATCCCTGGAAG
>VWZI01007821.1:173055-193811 GCA_013396835.1 Psilopogon haemacephalus
AAAAAAAAAACAAAAAAAAAACCCCAACAAAAAAACAAAAACCAAAACCAAACAACCCTATCAAGTTGATCTGGGGTGCACTGTACCTGTTCCCCAGGTTTGAAGGGGTAAAACAGTGCATAGGTCCAGCTCACACACACCCTTTGCTTCATAAAATTGCAATGTTTTCACGGCAAGCATTGCTGTGTCTGTCTCTCCAGAGTTGTTAGAGCCACAGGGGCTGCAAAATGAAACATAGTTAATTTTAACTTTAATGAGTTGTTTCTGTTTTCTTGACATGCCTTAAAATGCCTATACGGATGCCTTATAGAGGTTCCCTGAGAGATCAGATTTAGTCTTTCTTTTAAAATGTAGGAGCTCATCAAAGACAATTTAAAACCCGAATGTGGCAGCTAAGTACAGCTTGCACTGCAGAAACAGAGACCTGGTTTGTGTTGCAAACTTGGTAACAATGCTTTAAAATCAGGGACTCTAAAGGGCAGCTGATTGCCTTCCACAGAAAGACAGGGAGAGAGCAGTAGATGTCCTTACAAGCTGATCCAGTCCTAGTGTGACTTTCAGGAGAGAATGACTCATGAGCCTGTGTTATGATGGCCAGGCTTTTTCTTGTCAGCCTGTCCTCTTTCAGCAGTAAAATGGTGCACGACCTCTCTGAAAAAAAAAGCTTTCCCAGTTCATCAATTTCCAACACAATGTGTGGTTTCATCAGAAGAGGCAACAGAGAGGTCCCAGTGTAAGGAAGTGGCTTTGGCTTTGAGGAGAGTGGAGAATGACTTTTGTGCACAAGAGAGTTGACCTCACAGCCTCGCAAGGTTCCAGGTGCAGCTTTCATCATGTATTCAGTGAATGAATCATCCCTGTGCAGAAGATAAAAAAAAATATTTTAAAGTCTTCCTGGAAGGCTGTGCCAAGATGCTGCAGACAGTTCTGCTACCCTTTAGAAGGTGGTAAAGGTGAAGTCTCTAATGAAGGGAGAATGAACTTTAGAAAAAGTTTGGTTTTTTTATGGATAAAAGGCTCTGTGTAAGATATCTGATCCAAGGGAAGAACTGTGCACTAAATCGCTAGTGACTTTTATCTGTGACACATTAAGCCAAAAATGGAAAGGCTAAGGCATAATGGAAGCTGGAGAGAAAAGAAATTAAATACATCTGAAGGTTTTAGAGAATTACATATATTAAAGCTAGATAGAGATAGTGTAACACAGACTGTAAATTAATTTTGTGATTTTATCTTCCACGTCCTTAGCTTCTGACTGAGCTGCAACATGTATGTTAGAAAGCCATCCAGTCTTGGTGTAGCATCTTCAAGTGGTCCACTGCATCTCTGAAAAAGTTGTCAGTGTGACTAACTGCAGAATGTTACATTGCTTTGAGTAAACTTTGAAATTGCCAAGGAACTCACATGAGCAGAAATTATAGAGCTGAAACTAAAACTAGTTAAATGACGTAGGAAACGCTGAATCATATAGAAGCTGGCCACCTTTTATTAAGCTTCACACTTCTGAATGCTTAGTCAGTTTGGGTTTACTTGTTATTATTCTGTTGGAGAAGCCAATGGATTAGCATTTTTCGTGTGGCAGAAATTTTCCACTATCCTGCTAATAACAACACTGTCCATGAGGCACTCCATTAGAGAAGGTCATATAAAAGCTTTTCTTCCCCTGACTGACTACATTTTGGTGTGAAGAGCAAAGCAGTCACTTAAAAGATGCTGCCTTGGGCGTCCCTTCTCACCCATTAGGATACAGTGTAGCTTTTCTGAAGACAGCAGGTCCTTCTCCTGTGACAGGAAAAATAGATGCAACCTGTGCAAAACTGTCCATGCAAGTTTTGTGTCTGTGAAAGTACCCTTCCATTAGTCTCGTAAGATAAAAGGCAGTCTGGACTACAGTTCTGAAACTTCCCATTAACTCTCTGTAAGATTGCCTACTAGACAAAACAACTGTGTGGCTTGAGAGCTCAACAGACATCTGCTGAAATACCAGTACAGTGCTCCAGTTTACTTTTGCACAGCACAAGGGTCAATAAGGTTTGGATCTGGAACCAAACAAAGGATAACGGGCATTAACTACAAGGCAGGGGTTTCATCTATGAGACAGCTCAGATTAATTTTTCTCATTCTGGAATTCCATGCTTTGCTTTTTTTTTTTTTTTTTTTACTTATAAATCTTTACCTTCTGTCATTCTGACAGAATGCCAACTGCAAGATCCAAATCCTTTTGGTTTTGGTGTTCAAAACTGCAGCTGTCACTTGAAAAGACAATTTTTCTGGTCTTGGAAAACTACACTATTCCACATTTCTGCTATGTACTGCTGAAGGATCACCTCATATTAACTGATGTTTTATCCTTTACCATATTTTGATGCAGTGAACAATTTGGTACATTCAGGTGTCTTACATAACCAGCGACATGATGAGTCATCTTTAGAGATTGAGCATTGTCACACTTTCCTGGCATGAGTCCAGATGAAGGATGTGCAGTTAGAATGTGCTTTAAAAAAAAAAAAGACAATCTGAAATTCCTAACCATTGGTTTTAACACTTTGTGTTACCATGGAAATTAATTTTGCTATGGGGCAAAGGCCCAATGACAATATATAGGAATGGTGCTCCATTGTTCTTCAACTCATAAATGTCTGACTCTTATAGAATAAAATAATGACAAAGAAACTAAATCTCTTCATCAGGAAATTCCACTGAGATGATCACACAGTGACTCTATCCCTGTCCAGACACAGTGCTGAGTCCTTATGTAGAAACCACCCTCTTGTGGTCATCTGTACAGGGGGAACTGCTGAGGCTGGAGCTTCTGGGGTCAAAGCAAAACTGAAGACTGCTTATAATGTGTAATGTGTAACGTGGGAAATTTGACAGATCACTGGTTTTTGCATCCTATGCTGTAAATACTTCAAGTTTTGTCATTAATGTAGCTAGCTCGAAATAAGAGCACGTCTTCCATCCTAATTTCTCCTACAGGCCCAAATGAAGAATCAGAGTGTTCCTTTTAAAGGAACTAGCTAACATCGTTAGCTACTCTAATAGTCATAGAAAACTTTCTGATCCAGTATCTCTGTGGTCATCTAAAGTCTGCCAACTCCAGGTGAAAAATTATTCCTGGCCTTTTTTGGAAAGTTCTCACTGACATGAGGATGCCCTAAAAGAGTTTCAGATGATCACTCCTTAACTGGTCACTGTGTGGCACTAAGAAAAACACTAATAATTTTGAGGTCAAATTTCATGTAAAGCAGTGGCTGCAAGTACTAAAATACCTCATATTTGTCCTGTCCTTCTTGGTTGATGAATTTATATCCAGAAATTTATTCTGGTACTTTATTTAAAAAAAAAAAAAGCCAAAGAAACAAAACCCCACAACTTTAATTCTGCAGCCCAGTTACAGCCAGAGCATCTATACAACAACCAATATGCCATGTGTGAGGCAGATCAGCTTGTAGTATGCTAATTCATGGTTGTTCTATTACGAAAATAAGTTTTACTGTTGCATAACTAAATTACAATTGTAAGTATTCCTGAGACTGATGCTTATGATGCTGAAGAGCTAGGCATTTTGAAGTTTCTTTTACTGAATATAAATGCAGACTTCATCCAGACTAAAGCCCTACATCACTATGAGTGGAAAGCATTCTGATCTTATTATAGTGATCTTCTACTGTCAGTGTGAAGCTTTACTGGGCTTCCACAGGTCGTGTGGAATGGTATTACTCTGGTGAAAGAGTTTGCAGATATTTTTTTCTACATTTTTTTCCTTGACACAGTCACAGTCACCACAGGGAAGTCTGTGATCTAACTCACTGGCACTGATATATATGGAGTTAGGTAGCTTCCAACAGTACTGATGTTAATGCTGCAAGTACTGGAGTCTGTTTGCACTGGGTACTGGCTGTCCAGAGGCTGTTGAGTGCAGGGTGAAGATTGGTTAGGTAACACAAATTATATACATATATTCTCAGAGCTTCTCTAACTATTGGAAATCTGTTCTGCTTATGCAGCATCTGCTGACAGAAACCCGTGTGGGAGGTGGCATTGTTTGTGCTATTTTCCATGGGAATAAGAAGACATTTATGCTGAATAAGAAGCAGAGTTATTGAACAGCTTTGAGAAAAAAAAAATTCAAACCTTTTTTTCTTGTCCCACACATGTATTTTCCCTCTCTTGTCTTGTCCCCCTTTGTGAGTAGAGGTGGAAGCAGACTGTTTTTGTGCCCATTGATAAATGTAATGAGTTTTGAGTGTCAACATAAAAATGTTCTGTGTCATCAGCTTTGTGAAACTGCAGTGAAACATGCAAGTGAAGGATAAAAAAAAATCCTCCCATTTTAGCCTGGCTGTGTCCCCTGCTAGGGTGCTGTGGGGAATGTTGATAAACATTGGGAAGGGCTGAGAGGTGGCAGAGGCAGGTGAGGAGCTGGTGGCTTCTGTGGAACCACGGAAAGCTGCCAGTACATCTCTGCCAGCATCTAAGTGCCAGAGGCTCCAGGCTAGGGGAAGCCTTTACGACTGTTACATTTTTACATTCCCTAGATGAAAAAAATAAGAAGGGCAATGGAAATTTTTTATAAATATTTCTAGTAAGAATAATATTTTATATCTCCCTCTGCCTCTGCTGAAAAAGTGCTGTTAGCTCCAATTATTCATTCCTATGGAAAGTCTTCTAATTCATCTTTATCAGTACTCCAGAGAGAGGTGATTTGGGATTTTTTGTTACCTGGCATGGCTGTGCTGTCACTGCTGCTGCTGCTTGGGCTAGCAGACATAACTGCTGCTGCGGACATCGCACCTAGAATAAAAGCGGGGTCAAGGTGGAGAGGTGAAAAGAATCGTAACTCCGGTTTTTCCTTATCTTCTCAGCTCTCTATCTGAAGAAATGTGTTAGGCCTCATTTCACTGTGTAATTCTTCCTCCTCCCTGGGAGGCTATTATTTAATAATAACCTTAAGGTCATGTAATTTTAAGTATTTGAATATGCATGCAGGAAGCAGGGGCCACACCTTCTGTATGCTCCACACATCTGCAGTACAGTCCTGTATTTCACTGCCAGCTTTCTGAACTGCCGAAGCTGTTTAACTCATCTATTTCCAGAGAGCTGTGAGACTTCCTGGGTACAATGAGCTGCAACTTTTCTATTTATAGTACTACAATCTTGCATGTTATTCCAAATGTTAGCATTAATAAAGGCAACAAATTTTACAGCTCTAATGTTTGTGCGAAGGCAATCTTGTAACTGCTGTGATTATACTAGGTAACTTTAAGTATATAAATGGTTAACGACATCTTTCTAGATCTATAGATCTAGAAAGGAGGATTTAATACATTGTTTCAGCTTGTGCAGGGTTTTTCAGTTCTGCACTTAAGCAGAGAAAAGAGCATTATTATGAGAAAAGGAAAGTAGATGAGTCATGATAATATTAGGGGGTGAGACTTCCTGCTCCATACACAGCTGCATGACTGAAATAGCCAGATTATTATTTTAATCAGTTCTTGATGACATTATGCTTTATTCCTGTTTGCCTATTTATAAATAAGTGTGCTACTCATGGGCAGCGCATATTATTATGCCTGTGAGTCTTTGCTGTGTTTCTGGTTTGGTTGGTTTTGGTTGGGGTTTTTTGTTGTTGTTTTTGGTTTTGTTTTTTTTTCTTTTTAAACAATACCTAAATTAGAAAAATATGAAGGAATACTGAAAATTAAATGAAAGTTTTCAGTTTAGTTCAGCTAAATATGATGCCATTGCTTGGAAAATTAATGTTCTACAAGTCCCTAAAATAACCAGAACCGGGGATGTATCCTTGTTGGTATCCTTGGATGGATGTTGTCGTGATAGTCATATGATCTGGAAGCTGATCTGCAGCTTGAGTAATATTTGTTTTTCCTAAAGTATGAACATAGATACCAATAATTCTGCCACTTCACTCAGTCCTCTGCTCCAGCAGCATTAAGGAAAGAGGCACTGGACTGGGTGGAACTGAGAAGTATCTCCTTCACTCACAAGTAATTTGCATCTAAAAAAATACCCTGGTCAATCTATCAGGGCATTAACATGTTCATAAGTGATGCACAAAACCAACATCCTAAGGCTTATAAATATTTAAATATATTAACAAATTGTGACTAAAAGAGCCCCTCATTGTGCTGGATGTGGAAACCAAGGCACAAATCCGATAAGACATGTAATCTGTGAATTTAAAATTTTCCATGACACTTTCCTTCCTCAGTAAAAATGTCTTCTGAAATATGTGTCTGCTTATATTTTCAAATAGTATCTTTTATTTTTAAAAAGGTCTGTTCCCAGAATAAAAGTATTATATTTTCAGTTGAAATGTTATGATTCTGAGTATTTAGTCCAATGTTTTTTACTATGAAGAACTCAACTAGATGGAGATGTAGGTGACTCACAAAAGCATTAATGGGGTTAATTCGTTTAGGATGGCGTCTAGCCATGATGAGTAGATTCCACAAAGATTCAGAAGTTTAAGAGCACCACGTGTGTGGGAAACTGTTTTGCAAGTATAAGAGATCATTTCATGTCATCTGTAGTTAGCTGTTTGACCTTACGGATTCAAATTCTTTGCCTTTTCCTCTTAGGACAGAAGGCTCTCACTCTACCCCATTAGCCAATTGCTACTATTTGTTTAAAGAAAACTCAGGGATCTAAATTAGGTTTTTTATCATATTGATATTTTGATAACTTAATTGCTTAGAGAGATCAGTTATGGAGTGTGTTTAAAGCTATGTATCTGAATCAGGTGTCCTTGAAATTGAGAGAAGGTGTTTGGGTCAGACTTTAATGTTCCTTTTATTTAAATGTTAGCAGCAGTCTCACTAAGAACAAGAAGAGATATTTTACTGGAATTCCATTTGCATTGTACACTGTTTGGCTTTGCTGTCCATGGTGTCACAATTTCTCTAGTTATATAATGCAGATATCATGCAGAGCTGCATCTTCTTGAGAAGTGAATGGCTCCTTTCTAAGAAAGGATACAGCCAAAATGTTGAGTAGTTGTGGTTGATAGAATTTTTGTCAATTGCTATTAATGTTGTATATTTGCCTGTCAGCTGATATAGCACTCAAAGATGTTCTTTTGCTGTTTTGGGGTTTATTTGCACGTCATAGTTAAAATACTAATTAAAAGAATACTCTGAAAACAGACAGCACATATATTAAATGTAATATTAAACATATCAAAATCATATATGTATAAAAAATATTGTTAATTACTTATACTTCTGGCACATGTTATTACTTCTCCATATTCACTTCATTTTTAAGAAATACAATCATTATTATTTGTATGCCAGTATTTTACAATTTATGTGCTTATGATCACAGGAAATAATACAAAGAAATTTCATTTTTATTTTGATACTGGAGCTGCAATATATTAAAGCTATCTTACTATCCATCAGCAAACTTACAGATGAATACCATACTTGTTATTAATGGCATATGATGTTTACATTGAAGACTGTACAGGCATATTTTCCAATTTTTATAACTTTGTATGTTTCTTGCTCTACTACATGTAATTAATTTTGTTACTGATTTTTAAATCAAAATTGTTTGTTTACTCTGAATAAAATATATTTTATGATTTTACAGCGAGAAATCTGTAATTGTTAAGGCAAGATTTGGATGTCAGATGTAAAGATAAGAATTCAAAGTTGTCTCAGAATAAGTTGCTGGAGCAGAAAAGCATGTTTCATATTTTTTATAGAAACAAAATTATGAAGTTTTATGGTTTTACAAGGTGTTAAAACTATTCTTTCTATGGTTTGATTCATTTTCCATTTCAGGCAAAGAGCTTGAGGTCATCATCATTGTCTTACTTACTGTAATTGTCACTAAGAACATCAAATACCATAGTCTTCATTTAACCATCATTATTATTATTAGGAATATCAGTAATATATCACTAGGAAAGAATAGTGTTCTTGCTAAATCTTTGTATGTTTAAATGCATATATACCTGTATGTATGTAATATACACGTACATGCAGTTTCTAAAAATGTCACAAGTTTCTCTCTGGGGCACTCAGGAGGAAAATATAGTCTTGTTGAACCCAGATTCTTGTAAAATTTTCAATAGTTTAGTTAGGATTTATGAAGAATTGATTTTAAAAGGAATGTAAATATTTTTAACAAAAATTGTGTGCCAGAGAGACATTTGAAAGAGAAGGCCTTGTAGAAGGGCAGATTCTTGAGAACGGGCTGATTTTCAATTCCAACTTTTGCTCCTGAAGCTCAGAATAAAAACAGAGTGCAGGCATCCTGTGGGCTGACAGTATGCATGTGTGTGGGCCTTGTTCCTTTGGGAGAACTTTATGTAGGCAAAATGATGATCAAGAAGGCAAACCACACACTTAGAGGATCCAGACTGTCACTCTAGACCAGAATGTGCTGTTCATTTGTGAACATTTGATTTAACATTCAAAACATTTTATAGCTTGAACTAATGAAAAAATGCAGCAAATGTGAAGAACTTGTTTGGAAATAACGGTCTCTGAACGGAACATAGAGCTAGTATTAAGGTGGTAAATATTCTGAATATTTTGAGTAGTAATGCTAACTTTGTATAAAGCATTTTTGTCCTTATTCTGGTTGTACTTTATTGTATTCTTCTCGTCTGGTTCAAAAATACCGTTTCTGAGTTTTGTCCCTAAATTATAAACAACCTAAGCATAGAATGTGCAGGTTCAGGAGAAAAGAAAATGGTAATAAGGTTATCAAAGTTTTCTTGGCAAAAAATCTAGCAACCCTCCCCAAAAGTCAGCATATATATGATATTTTCTGGATTTCAGAACTATCAGGCTTTGTATAGATTATAGTGAATTAGGAAATGTAAAAAAAAAAACCTAAGTTTGATTGTTAATCTAATATATTGATGTGTAAATTGATGCATAAAAGCAATGTATTTATTCTACCTGTAAGATTTTTCACTTTTAAAAGGGAAATGAGTATATAAATATATAAAACAGAAAAAAAAAAAGGTAACTAGTTCTAATTTTCCTACTGCTGTCTTGCTGTAGCAAAAAGCCAACTGAAATAATTTTTCAGATTAATTTAGAAGTAGACAATAATTAAAATTTTCAATCCTTTAAGACATTTATTGGGACAGAAAGCTTTAAAATTTGTGTAACTTGTGGTAAAATATAACAAAAATAATTTCTTACTTTCAGTACTTGGATAAGATTCCAGTGGCCTAGGAATTCTTAAAATAATGCTGGTAATCATAATTATATGTTTTTGTGTTGGTTATTGGTTTGGGGGGGTTGGCAAGGGGGTGTTGGTGGATAGGTTTTTTGTTTGAAGATTTTTTGGGGGGTTTTGGGTTTTGTTTGGTTGGGTTTTGTTGTTGGGGTTTTTGTTTGTTTGTTTGTTTGTTTTGTTTTGTGCTTTGTTTTATTCGCAGTTCCTACTGGTGCCTGAAGCCTATTTGGCATTTGCGATGGAGGGTTTCTGATTAATTAATGCAAGATGATTTTTCAAAATGAATGTTATTAATTTTGACATTCAAACTTTTCCACCCCCAACCACTAATTTTAATAATAAACTGGTTCTTTTGTAGCAGTCATGGAACACATTACATAAACAATATCTAGATCTAGTATTAGCTATCAATATAAATAAAGGATCGAATTGAAATGAATTAAACTGGAAGAGAAGGTTATTGTGGTTAGTTGCTGCTTGGCCACTAGATGGACTCAGGGCCCTTTCTGCTTAGGCAGGCTAAGTAAATGCAAAAGCTTAAGGTATTTACTCACAAATATTTTCTCAACTTGCAAAGCTAGCAATAAATTAAGACAGTACTCAGAACATTTGCAGGGAGTTCTGTCTGTTGCCTTTCTGGCCAGTCTGGCCACTGGCTGCTACTACTGAGACTTCTGATTCACCACAGGCTGCTGGAGGAAGGGGCAGACAGTTTCTGACCTGGTCCTGGCTTTCAACAATCTGTGTGCCTTCAGGCTTGCTCATCTTTGGAGATACAGGGCTGGTCCGGCAGGTGCAGGCAGCTGTCTTGCGATGTGTCTCAGCAGGTGTGTGTCATGCTGGCTGTTTGTGTTGGTTTAAGCAGTATGCAGCTATTTTATGAAAGCAATTAAAGTTGCTCCTGGTAAACTCAAAGCAGTTCCTGGATGGATTATAGCTTATATTGGTACATGCACTAAGGCTTTAGCATTGCTGGGAGGCAACAGGCATAGATACAGCAGAACACAGAATATCAGTTAAGCACAGTACAACAGCAAAAACATTGTGTTACCAGCTTATCTGTTTTTATATCAATGCATGAGATTGGCTTGGCCTTTGGACATAGATTATCCAATTGGCGTAGCAGTAAACTAAGCTTTACCATATTTGGGTGAAAACACAGGTCTGCTATGCCCATATTTGGGAGAGAGCATAGGCCTAGCACAAGCTTAGGACAAGGCAAGTGCATGCACTTTGTTTACCATAGGATACAAACAAGTTGGGTAAGCTAGAGTAGTCAGACTCCATGGCTCCAAGTTTTTTGTCCTTTTTCTTGTGGTTGCTTCTCCACAAAAAAAGAAGGAGAGCATGAAAAAACGTGTTTAGACAAACCAGCACATGTACAGGCCTATTTTTGACCCTTCAGGTCTACCATGACAGCATTTTAAAAGACTCAGCTAATGTAGCTACATTCAGACCTACCTTAACTGTTAAAAACTGCTGTTGTGGTGCTAAGAGCCCATCAGCAACCTACCAATAATTTCTCAGACCCGGTCCATTCTTTTCTAGGTAGAGCAAGTATGCTGAAATTATTAACTTATTTTCTGCAAAGAATTTTGTCTTGTTGTTCATTGGTTAGTTGATAAATCATGAATTTTATATAGTATTTGATACTCTTACTTTTCTCCTGTCTTCCATTGATAAGGAAATAACTGTTAATGCAAAATCTAACGGTTTCTGTCCAGGTTTCCTCATACTCATTATGATTTAGACAAGTTGAAATAAGCATTGGGGTTGAATATTGCAAGTAATTTCACAGTTTATAATTTTCTATCAAATAAATATATTCTTCAAGTATGTTTTGTAAGAAGGAGAAGAAATCTCTTGTGTGGCTTTATCTGTGTGGATATGTGTCAAAATTAGGATTTAACAGTAATATTGTGGCCTCAAATAGAAATATGATTGAAAAGGAAAGAATCAATGACCATACATAAAGAAGTTAGGAGGAATACCTTGTGACTGAAAAGATTTTTTTAAAAAATATTTGTTTATAGTGTTAAGAACACATTATGTTTGTATACAGTTTCCATGGAAAAGTCATCTCTGGCTTCATATCAGACCCAGGTCCATAGCTTAGCACTGTGAGCCCAGTACGTGTCTGTCAGTTGTGACTGAGAGAAGGTGAAATGCCCATCCTACCTGAGACACCCTGGAATGGCCATGACTTTGCTGTGAGTGTACCAACCAAAGGTGTGTGTTGAGCCCAACCCATTCCCAGCTCTTGCCCAGCTCTTGAGTGTAAGGGGATGGCAGGACAGAGGACAGTAAAGGACAGCTTGCTACTGCCTGAGCAATTAGTATTAGTGTAATCCAGTGGTGTGTGTGCTGCAGTGATCCCAAACATGCTTTTTCCTGGAGGATTTTTGTAACTAGGTGAGTTATAGAGTTTAGGGTAGATAGATTGCTCTGTGGACTCCATCTTCAGGGAGCCATTAGCCTGAACATGACACTGACCAGGCATGTCACTGGCCATGTACCCATCTCGCCATGTGCAAGTGCCCATAGAGTGGGCTCCCTAAGCAAACGGCTGCTGAGAACATGCCACAGATAAGAGATTAATTTCTCTATCCAGACAAATTCTCCTGGTTTAATGCAAAAAAAAAGTGTAAGGTTGAGGACACCTGCTTTAGAGAGTTAAAAATAAATGTTCTTTTAAAGAAATCAGCAAGCTCCTCATCTTAAAGAAAAAAAAAAATCTTGAAATGCTATAGTCTTTGATGTTCAGATTTGCTATTTTTGTTACAGCATTTAACCCTGACTTGTATCATATAATTTTAAAGTGCAAGTTTGCCTATTATCATCTTGCAATACATACTTCACTGGATGCTTTAAACAAATGCCCAAACCAAAACCATTTAGTGACCTTTGATGTCAGAGTGTAACCAGAAAGGTTTAATAAAGTCTCTTCTAACCTTGAGGCCACTTTCAAAGTACTTTTCTGCTTTCATGGAGTTGTATTTCTTACAGGAAATCTTCTTTCACACAATGCTGTCTTAGAGGATAGCACTTTATCATAGACATTTTAACATGAAGTAACTCAATATCTAAAAAGACCTGTGAACAGAGAAAGTTCATAGGAACTTAGAATGGTTTGGATGAAAGAGATCTTAAATATTGTGCAGTTCCAGCCCCCTTACAATAGTCAGGGACGACAGCACTAGAGCAGGTTGCTCAAAGCCCCATCCAGCATGGCCTTGAGCACTACCAGAGATCAGGTAACCTGATCTCTGGGCAACCTGTTCTTATACTTCACCACCCTCACAGCAAATAACTTCTTCCTTACATTTAGTCTCATTCAGTTTTACGTCATTACCCCTTGTCTTGTCACTACATACCTTTGTAAGAATTCCTGCTCCAGCTTTCCTGTAGGCCTCTTTCAAGTACCTAAACGATTCTATAAGGTCTCCCCAGAACTCTCCTCCAGGCTGAACAACTCTTTTGCCTGTCCTTACAGGATAACTGTTCTATTGATCTGATAAATTTTGTGTCCCTCTTTGTGGACTCATTCTGAAGGATTCGTGTCCATCTTGTGGTGAGGGCTCTGGAGCTGGACACAATACTCCAGGAGAGGTCTCATCAGAACAAAATAGAAAGGAAGTTCACTTCACTTAACCTTCTGTCCATGCTTCTTTTGATGCAGCCCAGGATATGGTTGGTCTTCTGGCCTGCAAATGCATATTGCTGGCTCACATTCAGTTTTTTATTCCTCAGTGCCTCACACCTTTCTCTGCAGGGCCACTCTCAATCCCATCATACTCCAGCCTGTGTTGAGATTGAGGATTGCTCTGACCCATCTGCAGAACCTTGCACTTGGCCTTTTTTAATTTCTTGAGGTTTGCATGGGCCTGCTTCTCAAGCCTACTTAAGTCCCTCTGGATGTCATCAGTTCCTTCCAGTGTGTCAATCACACTACACAGCTTGGTGTGATGGTGATGGCTGGCACCCAGTCACTAGTGGCATCCCTTGGGGTTCAGTACTGGGGCCTGTCCTCTTTAACATCTTTATCAATGATTTGGATGAGGGGATAGAGTGCACTCTCCCTAAGGTTGCAGATGACACCAAGTTGGTTGGCCGTGTTGATCTACATGAGAGTAGGGAAGCTTTGCAGCGAGGTCTGGACAGGTTAGACTAATGGGCCATGGCTGACTGTATGAAGTTTAACAAGGCCACTTGCCAGGTCCTCTGCCTGGGTCACAACAGCCTCGTGGTAAGCTACAGATTGGTGATGTGTGGTTGGGCAGCTGTATCTCAGAGAGGGACCTGGGGATTGACAGTAGATTAAATATGAGTCAGCAGTGTGTCCAGGTTGCCAAGAAATCCAACGGCATCCTGGCTTGTGTTAGAAACACTGTGACCAGCAGAAAAAGGGAGGTTATCATCCCCCTGTATTCAGCATTGGTGTGGCCACAACTTGAGTATTGTGTTCCGTTCCGGGCAGAGGGACATTGATGTTCTGGAGTGTGTCCAGAGAAAGGCAGTGAGGGTGGTGAAGCGTCTGAAGCACATGACCTGCAAGGAGTGTCTGAGGGAGCTGGGGTTGTTCAGTCTGTAGAGGAGGAGACTGAAGGGAGACCTCATCACTCTCTACAACTACCTGAAAGGATGTTGGTGTGGGCCAGCCTCTTCTCCTTGGTAGCAAGCAACAGGCCTAGAGGAAGCGGTTTCAAGCTGTGCCAGGGGAGGTTAAGGTTGAATGCTAGGAGATACTTCTTCACAGAGAGGGTTATCAGACATTGGAATGGTCTTTTCAAGGTGGTGATGGTGTCTCCATTCCTGAAGGTATTTAAGCAGTGTGTGGACCCACTTAGGGACATGATTTAGTTTTGACCCTTCAGTGCTGGGCTGAAGGTTGGACTGAATGATCTTTGAGGTCTCTTCCAACTGGATGTTTTCTGTGATTTTGTGATGGTCCCTATACTGATCCACTCGGACACTGAGCCATTGACCACAACTCTTTGAGTGCAACCATCCAGCCACATTTCCAGCAAGTTGTCCATCCCTCAGACCTGTTTTTCCAATTCAGAAGCAAGTATACAATGTGGGACAGTGTCATATATTTTGTACAAATTCAGATAGATGATGTCAGTTGCTCTTCTGTTGTCCATTGGAACCCTGTTATAGAAGACCACCAACTTTGTCAAGCATGATTTGCCCTTAGTGAAGTGCAGCTAGTTGGCACCATTCATATCCTGGTTTTCCATATGCCTTAGCATGGTTTCCAGGAGGATCAGCTTTATAAGCTTGCCAGGCACAAAGATGAGACTGACTGGCCTGTGTTTCCCAGGTCTTAATGGGGCTTATATTTCCCTTTTTCAGTCAATGGACACTTCACCAGACTACCATGACATCTCAGATATGATGGATAGTGGCTTAATAATTTCACCTGCCACTTTCCTCAGGACCCACAGATGCATCTCATCAGGTCCCATGAGTTTGTGCATCTCTGGATTCTTAGATATCCTCAAACCTGATCTTCCACTACTGTCAGTGGTTATTCTCTCTGCCAGTCCCTGACTTTGCTTTCTGGATATTGATTTTAGATGCTATTTGAATTGTAGATGCTGGAGACTTGAGTAGATATGAGTGATAAGAAACTTAGAGGAATGGTGACAAGAGCGATAAAGAAAAGACGGAGAAATATTTTGAAATGGAGGAGAGAATATGAAGCAAACAGAAAGTGACAGCTACATAGCTGAAGGCTGAAGGAAAGTAAAGAAAAGGGAAAATAAAGATAAGAAGAGAATCTAGAAGGGCATAAAATGAACAACTTGTTACCATTTATCTAGTTTACAGTTTTTCATTCAAACTACTCGGTCTGTACTATTCAGTATCCCCTTTTCATCACACAGGGAATTGACCTCTTATGTTGAGAAATAAATATACTTAGAACTTTTCTAAGTTATGGCGATAGAACAAACTTATTTTAACATTGCCTCAGTAAGTTTTTCCAGCATAAAATGGAAATGACATGACTGATTCATAAATGCATAAATATTTTTGAGCAATTAAAATTTAGAACATTTGGTACCGCAGAACTCTTGACCTCTAATAAATTTGAATAAAATGGGACTAAATTTCCATGTACCATGTACCATATGATAGTCAGTGAATCTGCTGTGAGATTATGTTTTGGCAAGACATGCCACAATTTCAAGAGAGCCCTTTAATTATTTTTAAATACATGGAAAAAAAATATATAATTTGTGTTTTCTTATTTGTTCCACTTTTGTGTGAAATAATTTCATTATACATTTTAATAAAATTTATGTATTACTTCTGAATAACAACCAAAAATAATTGTTCTTTTTGTAACTTGGTTATATTGAGAAATAAATGTCCATTTATCTTTTGGTTTCTTTCTGTACCTTCTGTTGAAGTCAGCCTATGTATATTCTTTAAATATATCTGACAAAAAAAGTTTTTTAATCACTCTGTAGTGCTATTAAGTCTCAAATGTTGTATGAGTTTCCTAACCTCTGCAAAAGCAACTTTTTTAATATTACTGTAACTCTTTATAGCTATGTCCTGAGGCCAGTGGAAAAGTGAACACCATTCTCTATATGAACACTACTGAAATCTTCAGTGACTGCACTCCTTACTTTTCTCTAGTTATCCTAGATATTCAGGCTCCCCAGTATTTTATCTCTTTCTGCCTCTTTGCTTGGTGATATGTAGGCACAAATACCCAAACAGGACCATGAAAACCCACTCATTGTCTAGATAAGCAGTCTGTGGTGCTCCAAGTCTGCTTTTGCACCAAGAGCACTATTATTAGCTCAAACATCTAAAACCTGAGATTTAGAAAAGAGCAATAAAGAACTCTATTATTCCTCTTAAGGTGATCTTTACAACCTTGCATTTACACTCAGCTCCTCTATTTTAAGTCTGTTTCCCAGTGTATGCAAGATTCAAGTATTCATTGCTTATCTACAGGGCCTGAAGCTGTAACTGGGACACTTTCTTGTGTCTCACTGCTAATGAAACTGCAGAACAAGGTCAGCTACATGAGATAGACACACTGCTTACTAACGGGGAGAAAAATCTCAGAATCACAGGACTTAATATATTTTCTTTTTTGATTCAAGGGATGCTTTCATTCCGGTGATCTTTCTCGTCTAGTTGTGAATCTGAAATCCTGCCCTCAGCCAGCTTTCCCATTGAGCGAAAGAAAAGAAGGCAAGGGCACTCAGTTCCTCCCTAACTCTCCTGGGAATAGCAAATGAGACTACAGCAATGATGTAGTTGCAGCAATATTGCTTGGGCAGGTACTTGGGAGTACCTTTATACTTTCTTCTCATGTGTTCATTTACTTTCTGCTGTATCCTTGTGCTGCTTTCTTTGTTGCATACTTCCCTGGTGCCTCAGTTTTGATTATATTTTTAAAATCTTTTTCAAGCTTTCAAAATCTACTGCATTTTTTCCAGTGTTTCATATGAGTGTTGCCAACCCATGTGGCAGTGAGCCCTGGGCAACCAGTTACCTGTGGAAATGAGCAACCTGGTACTGCTGTGGTTGATATTCTAATCTTGTTGGGATTTTTTTTCATACCTTTTAGAGAACTGAGGATTCAGCTGATGTTTCCACCATCCAAGTTGCTTTATGAATTTCAGCAAGATGAGGATTTTGAGTTGTAGGTTGAAGAATCAGAAAATCTGGCCATCATTGCATAAGTTTAGAACATGGTAGCATTTCAGGGTCACAGAGATGTTTTAGCCAAAAGAAAAAGCTTTCCTTTTTTTTTTTTTTTCATGAAAGTCTTTATTTCTGTATCATGAGATGGACCTTTGTGATTCTATATTGAGCAATATTGTTGACACAGACACTGTGAGTGATGGTGCTTGTGTATACTTGTTTCAAAGCTTCAAGAGAGAGCTAGATGCAGGAATCCACTGGCACTCTCAAGACTTTCTTAAATCAAAGTCTTGGGGTTTTTTTTTATGTATAACATAGTTTTCCAGGAAAAGTATAAATTCAGTTGTCTGTTCATGTTATTTTTATTTATTATAACATATGTTTTCAATATTTTCCTGGTTTGCTTGGTTTGTTATTTGTATATTCTTAAAAATGAATGGATGCCCAATTCAAGTCTGCCCTACAGTGAAGTTATTTGTTTATATGATGCTGGATCACCAATGTTATAAATCTGAACTTTTTGTTAACAGATTAAAAAAAAAAATCTCATGACAACGAATACTCATAGAAATCCTTATTTCTGGAAGTTACCACGGTCAAGTCAAGATAACATGTATGTATTTTTTAGAAAGGGAATCAGGAGGTATTTTTATCTTGTGAAGGGATGCACATAGGAAAAATAGTGAAGCAAGATAATAAACATGAAGCTTGCTTTCTATAGAGCACTTCCAGGGTAATATGCACTTTGTGTTTCCTGGATATTCTTTGGATTTTTGCATTGGGCTATAAAAACAGTAACTCAGGGAAGACTTTTCCAGAAATGGAAGTGGTTGATAATGCTGAATTTCTTTCTTTTGCTATTCAAAACCTACAAGAGAGCAAACTCAAGACAATCATGGGTACAAATTCTGAAGATCTTGTGAGCCTAAGTTTGTCTTCTAAAGGGCTATTTGCTCGGTGGCCCTGTCAGTGATGTGATTTACTTGCTTTTTTTCAAATACCTTTCTAAACTATGTTTGTTCACAGATGATTAGAGAATGGTCATTCTTTGTGTAATTAACCAATATTTGCATTCTTGCTAGTAATAAATGACAAGTATTTCAACTGTTCTCACTCTCTTAAAAGTTTGCAATCCAATTAGGCACCAAAAAAATAATAGTACATTAGTTCAGGGACTAGTCTCATAATACCTAAAATTTTTTTACAAATTTGATTAAACATAGATTTAGCAATCCATATGCTGAGTTTATCCTTCAGAAGTGTATGGCCTATATTTACAATTAATATATTTATAAAACTCAGGGTTACTTCTTAGACGATGAAAGAAGAGATCATTTATTTACCATATCTAGTTTTACTTGGTACAATGATGAAACATTGTATATTGTTCCTATTATGCTGTATGACTAAGACAAAATTCTATGAAACATAATTTGTGCCCTGCAGAATCCTTGCAATATCAGAAGTTTTCCTTACTTTTAAAATTGAATACAGTTTAAACCAAACTAAGCAAAAAAAAACCAAACAAAAAAAAACCAAAAAAACCCACCACAACCAAAAAACCACCGCCATACAGCAGAAATAATTATGCCTATAGATGTGTGTCTCAATTTGGATGCTTTCAGTATCTTTCGAGGCAGATGCATATTTTTAATTCCTTCCTCTTCATTTCTATTTTTGGCACAAACTTCTGTCCTTGGAACTAACATTTCCTGAAAAAAGGATGCTTGTGGGGTCTCTCCTACTTAACCTCCTGCTTTCATGCTATGTTTAAGATCTTGGTGTCTCTGAAAAACTTTCTATTTCAGGGTTTGACAGGAATTTGGGCAAAAGAGAATAAAAGCCCCAAAGCCTTTTTCAATCATGAACCACATACTTGAGTGGAGGAAGGCACAGACCACACTAATACATTAAAATTCTGCATTTGAGTAACAAATGTGAAAAGTACAATAATTGCAAAAATCTACAAAATTTAAAACATGGATGTAATGTGTAGTAAATACTTGTTTGAAAAAATCTATTTGTGAAGACTTATGGGGGGGACAATGTAACTTCTACAGAAAAAAATATTTATTTACTGTTCTTTTACATATGTTCAGAATCAATCAGTTTGCTATTCTCAATTACCCTGCCTTTCATCAAGGTTTTTATATGTTGCAGTCTACCCAATGGACTGAATTGTCAGGCTAGGAAATTACCTCTGCGGAATGTTTCCTCTGATATATTGCAGTCCAGAAAATGGAGCTGCTTTTGTTCCCTACGTTTTTATTTGCATTTTCTCCTTACCAGGCTCTGCTGAAGGGTACTACCTTATGCAGGTCTTACTCTCTTTCATCCCTTCATTTTCGCTCTCCTGAGTACAATTCTCAGATGTCACACAGTGCACAGACAAAACCCCCTCATGTTTTGGGGCTACCTTGGGTATCTTTTGCCAGCGAAAGATGTGGAGACACATGGACACTCTAAACAGAGTCAGTGAGGAGGAAATGTCTCCCAGCTGCTGACTCTTCTTCTGTTTGCTGAATCAGAGCTGAAAGGCTTTGAGAATTTACCTGAATGCTTAGAACTAATTTTTCTCAGAGAGATTTCTGTGACTGAAACAATGCACTACAGAAAAAGTGAGGTATTTAATGACAAACAGATGGAGCCTGTGTATTGTTAATGGAGAAAGACTGTTGTTTTGTGTAAAGAGAACCCAACACATGACATTAAGAATGAAAACAGAAGTAGGTTACAGGACATTGTAACAAGATGCTAGTTTTACACTTTGTCTCTTAGATATTGCTTAAAATAATATCCACTACATAGTCTTTCTGTATATCTTCACTTAAAAAAAAAAAAAATCAAACAAACCAAAACCCAAAAAAAACCCAAAAATAAACCACACCAAAAATAAAACAAAGAACAAACCCACAGAAACTAATAGGTAGTCCAAATTTTGTTGTTCTTTTTCTAATTCTTTCAATATAATTTTAAAGAAACTGTCTCTTTCTTAACACCAGTTGTCCGTTTACAGCAATATCCAAAGATAATATTTTTCTCACCATTAATTTCAGGTTGGTTTAACATCTGTTGATATGATTAATTGATGTTAAGCTACTGATATTTTTTTTTCTTTTTGTGTGTATGTGTGTTCAGCAACATAAAAAGAATCTAACTGTATTTCCTTGAAAGTAAAGTCTCACTGACTTCAATTTTCTTTTTTTCTTAAAGTCCATTGGGAATATTAGAGTCTTACATGTCAGCTACTAATGGTTTTATATCCAATATTTGACGTAAAACTCACATGGCCCTGAATAGTAGTGTTCAATTGTGGGATGACTTTTTTGTTTGTTTGTTTGTTTTTTAGTAAAGCCTGCTTATTTTCATATAACACTATGACATTAATGTCTTCTTTTTAATGACTGTAAACATTTTAGTTTGCATTTTGTATGCAGCACCTTTAAGCTTTAATTGGACATCTGATAGTCTGTGTACATAAGCACCTCCCAGATAATGTGGAAATTTTAGACAGAGAAGAAATGATGCTATTGTGCTGGTGGACACAGACTTTAGCCTGTTTGGTCAGACTGTCTCCCATGAGTGTCTGCTCTATTTTAGAAACCCTTTTCATATGAACTGTTAGAGAACTATGAGAAAGATGAGGCAGGTGTCATAGCAAATCTTCGACAAGCATTTCATCCCATCTAGATGATGAAGTTCAGATTAAAAATAAAAAATAAAAATTAAAATCTTAAACATTAAAATCTTAAACTGTGAGTCTGGTAAGGTTACATCTATGAATTTCAATATGTGTTTAGTCTATTATTATATATTCTAAGTACTATCCCATCATTCTACTGCTGTAGATGTTTTGACAT